>PNEQ01115303.1:0-23368 GCA_003012365.1 Medauroidea extradentata | reverse complement strand
GGACAGGTGTCGGGATCTTCGTCGTCGGGTTTGTAAGGACGGTGGACAGCGAGCTCGGGGTCACCGGTGGGTGGACTTTTCGGGTGATCGCGGCCGGTACCTGCAACATAATTAACGTCGTGACCGATCAAAAGCCGCCGGAGGAAGCGCCTATTCTTTTCGTCGAAAGAAACTATAAGTATCTACCTCTCGTGACGCATCCCGCAGTGCGTGAGTCCCTTAGGCCGATTTAAAAAGAAACTTTTTTGTTATTTTATTTCAATTAGAGCTAGCCGGGCATACTACAACATTACTTAATACGAACCCAATCATCCAGCATTAATCACGTAAGAGACCGAGCAGCAACACCTCTTATCATAACCAAATGCGGGTCGCGAACGAACACAACCAACAACAGAATCGTCGCAAGTTGTCCATAGATTTAAGCTTTATTTTGTTATTTACATCACAAATGCGGAAAGTATTTATGCCGCAACCTGTATATATAACGTGAAAGCAATATGCATTCATTTACGTACAACATACACTATTGGTAAACTAACCTTTTGATCACGTTAAATTCATTTACTTAGAACCACATTTATCGTACTCTTTTGAAAAAATCTCTGGTTCAAGCGGAAGACAAACTTAAATAAACACAACATTATAGTAACTAAAGTACCTACCAGCAAAACAATATCTTGGTGACATTTTGTATGCTGTTTCATATAAGGATAATGCAGACATTTTTATAACTGTAATCATAAAAACTTACTGGTCGGAACTAGTACGGTTAATTCAGTAAAATACATAAGGTAGGATTACTGGACAAAATAATTTAATTGTTTTTTATACCAATCCTCGCACTACAGTGGTTATTAGGGCCCGGTAGTTTTCGCGAAAAGATTTTTGCACCACTTTGTTTCAGTGAGTTACGTGTACACCTGCACCTCAACTTCATGATTAATTGCAAGATGTTTTTGTGCAGAGTTGTTATTCGTCTGACTGTGTCAATCAGTACATGGTTAACTGTGACACATCATGTCTGTGATTTGTGGGTGTTATTGCATCCAATCACTGACCACATAGCAGAGCCGAAGGTGCGCACGTAAGGCGCTGAAACAAAATGCTGCAAAAATCTTTTCGCGAAAATTACCGGGCCCTAGTGGTTATAAATCATCACGATGTTCCCAAGTCCTCACAATTGCCACAATGTTTCGTTGCTTCTGGTGTATTTTACACTTCGCAAAAAATGTGATAAGTAAATGGCTGTAATGAGTAGAGATAGGAATGTAATATTAGAAATTTGCCTACAATTGGGTTGTATGGAAAACTGAACCATTAAAATCGCTGTGGCTTAGCAACAATCGCTTGCATTGGTGTACGTCCATAGCAATGGTTCAGTTTTCTAAATAGGAATGTTAGTTTTAACACAGGACATAACTAGCGCAACGAACTTCTCCCATATGCTGAAAACTATGATAAACCTGCCATGTTTGGTTATACGTTGATTGTAACAGTTTGGAATGTTACCAGTCTTCTTTCCGCGCTCCTGTAATGTTACCATTTTTCTTTTCATACGTACCTTTTATTGTGAAGGTACGGTTTCTGGTTAATGATTACAAATGTTGTCGAATTTGTATAACAATATGCTACGTATAAGGCTGTTCAGAATAAACTGAGCACTGCTCATAATTTTCTGCGAGCAATTTTACCACCATTTTTACTATTTCATACACGAAAACTTCCATGTATCTAAAAACAGGTGTAAACATCACACAACTCTTTAAACTTGAATTGTATAACCCCTATAAAGATATTATTTTGATTATTTTAAGTGTGGAGCAGCGCTCTCTTTAAAGCGAACCACATACAGAGGGAACAAAGCTTTCTATTACAGAAATTCTTCTGACAGCTACATAAACAATAAAAAAGATACTACAACCATCAGTTCTGAACGAATTACAATCTGAGTTAACTAGTCTAGTACATGGTGCAGGCAACCAATAATTAGGGAAGGAAACATCACTACGTAGTTCAGTTACCTGCATGCTAGAATCCTCTGTCATATGCATGCTATACTTTCCCTTCTTCCAGCCAAATATATCTGCAGAGCAGGGAACTTTACGCAAATTAGTTGATATTTACGACTCGAAGTAACTTATGGTTCAAGTAACCTATTTAATGGAGAAACACACATCCATACAAAAGATTGATTTCATCTTCACCTCTAAAATTCCTTACGTTCTTCATGAAGGCGTTCTTATAAAGGTAAGCACATTACTAGACCAAGATTGAATATATTGAAAAAGAGAAAAAAAATCCAGTCAATGGTGGCTAGAGAAGTAACCAAGCGACTAGATATCGCTACCACGAAGACTTCATTTTTGAGCCAATACAAGAAAGAATATCACATACTTACTAAGTGCATCATTGACAATACGGAAATTACTTTAAACTTCAGAACAGCATTTCAGTACTTCGTCTTTGCATCTGTACGTCGCAGAACTTACGGGTTCAAGATTATCTGTAATATTGTTAGTCTTCCGTCTCCAAACATTATCTTTTCTTTTTATTTGTACAGTGATGCGACGAAACAAGTGTTCTTAACAACTGCAAATTTCCTACAGCTACCATGATTTAACCGGAAACTATTATAAAATATCTTAACTCTCAAAAAATATATTTTAAAGGAAACTCTACCAAGCAAAATGTTTCTTACGTAAAATTTCTGGAAGAATACAAGTATACGAGGAACTTCTCAAATTTTTAATTTTCATATCCAAGAATTTTATATATATATATATATATATATATATATATATATATATATATAATTTTTGTACTTTTTTACTGTCGCGATATTTCTAAAATATATATTTCTTTGTGATTGAAAGATTAACACTTAATAATTTATCAATTGCGAAATGTTTTAGTACAAAACTGATTCTCCATTCATACATCGTACCCGTAAGCTAGATAAGCTAGATCAGCTGAGCGTTTTTAAGAAATTAGTTCGATTTAGAGAACTGCCTTCCTCGGAGTTCTGGATCGAACAGGGATATGGATTTACATGTTCCATCATATGCGACGGAGCTAAGTTATATTTTATGACGTCGAGTTATATTTTATGATGTCGCTTACCCACGAAAACCATTTTCTGCGTTGAGAAGAGAATTGGTACAAGAAAAATAATGAAAGAGAGAGAATAAATCACGCATGTGTGTTTCGAGTGTTATTTGAAAATACTAATTTTTAAAATGTTTTTACGGGACTGAAAAAAAATTACACGTCGTTCACCCCGATAAAAAAAAATCACTGGTGGCATAACTATAGCTGCGACAGGTACTGAGTCCTACAGAATTAAATTAAACGTATAAATCCCTATCCTTACCCACGCCACGGTTCCCAGATAGGCAGCGCCGATCTGTTTTATTAACTTACGTGACGTACAAATTTCAGCTTTTCAAATATTACTATAGTGCCCGTTTAAACTAAGCCACTGCCACTGACTGCATAAGGTTAGGTATGTTCCGGCGTCAGCCGTTACGCGCGGAAGGATACGAATTGGTTTAAAACAGAACTTCAGCAGGGTTTTTTTAGTGTTCACTTTATCCCGAACAGCCTATAGTTTTGTCTGGAACGAGCTGACGTCCAACCTGAAGATGACAAATTCCGTAGCGGTCTTTGAAAGAAAATATAGACACATATTGCTGACAGGCCAAAATTATCAAAACTGAAGACGTAGGTAGCTTGACTATGTATGATATATTATATTTGCTTGTTTATTTTTGTAACCAAGAAGAATACTATTAGAGTAGCTAAAAGTTATTATGTATAATTGCGAGTAATAATTTTTTATGCATTTATCATCCTGTGTTTAAATATATAATGTGTATGTAAGCAGATATTTAAATGTTTCTAATTACGTTTATATATATATATATATTTCCTCTGCAAGTATGTATTTCGGTTTTAGTGTAACACGACAAATGACAAAAAGTAAACCCGCCACTGTACTTAATTTTGATCCTGTATCATAAAATAAAATAAATGAACAACACTGCGAACATGTGTTGTCTGACAGAGACACGGCAAGAATATGAAGTTTTCATGGTACTGACGTCAAGATCCCCGCGGCAGAGATTATGCCCCGGGAAAAATCAAGATGGCCGACAGTTGCCGGTGTCAGCGCGGGTAATCCCGCCCGCGAGCAAAGCGGTCGAATACATTCCTGCCGCCATAGCTGAAACCTACTCGACCACCGCTCTCGCCGCCAATGTGCCGCTGCGCCAACTTTTTTTGTTTGTTTCCTGAGGGCTTGCACACACACAGACAAGCACGCACACGCCCACAGGCATGTACGCACGCACGCACGCACCCTCGTTGACGCACGGAGCGCTAGCTACCCTGAAACACAATTACCCCGCTTACGCGTGACGTCACGCGCGTAGCTGTACGAGCAACTCGCGCGAGTGCCGGTTTTTGTTTCCTTTACTCTTTCAAGAGCAAAATTAGTTGGATTTCGTTCTTTTATTATTTTTAACTGTGTCGATTTTCTTATTGAAACTTTAAATAAACTTAAAACATAGCCTTACAGTCATATGCGTAATCCTACCCAGGGGGGTGATTTAAAGAGTAGAACCCAACATTACGATCTTTATTTCGTCTATAACATTTTTCATTCTATTCAATTCAAATTCATTACTACAAACGTGTTAAAATAATAACCACATTAAAATTTTTCACTACCTAAACTACCTTCACAATCACAATGCAACTTCATTCAAATCAATTTCTGAGTTCCCCTTTCTTAAAGCTAAGAGACTTTGCGAGGCAGTCTATTTAATTCGCTAAACTTCTCATAAATCAAGATACAGAAAATCACAGGAAGAAAAATAAACTAAACATCGTTATCCCTGCACGTCAATTTAGTTTTTCGCGCGTAAAGGCAGTAGGCTACATGCTTAACGAACGCGCACCAGTCTTGCCCGTATGGGTTTATCTTTGAAATGCCTCCAGCTGATGTAAGAGCATGCCTCGAGGACTTACAGATTGGTGACATATTCGCTTACAATCAAACTAGGAAGTGGACAGCTCTGATGACTGTGGCTCGTCCACATATGTGACATGTATTGAGACCTAACAAATCCGCGTTTTCTTTTGGGCACAAGCTAGACTTCAAACAGTTTTAAATTAGTGTCGCTATCGCTATTGGTCCTACACAGGAAGTAATAGTTTAGTAAATTTCCTGTACGTGAAATGCAAGTAATTAACCTATACGTGGCATGGGAATTTTACCAGACAGTAACGTATCATTCTCATACAAAGTGCTACTTTTTCGTATACTTTAATGGGAAACGTACAATAAATATATGGGAATTTGCCAATTGCAAGTTCTCAATACTCGCGTGAGGTACAGGCCCATACAATTTCTTACAGTGAGGGTTATTCGATAGCCTACCTTCTAGAAAGTGCCGAACCAACAATAACAAAACAATTAAAACGCAGTACAACTCACATGTATAGAGATGATAGTTTATCGCGGGTAAACTTGACTGTTTGCTGGGTGTCAACGTACGTTCAGCTTATGAAAAGATTACCTTCTTTCTTTTGTACTCGGGAGTTGTTGCCCTATTTTACCGAGCCAACAAGAATCCGCTACTGTAATATTTTATGCCTGTTATTGGTCCCCAGACAGCTACGTTGTGTTAGACATACATCACTCAACCATACTTGTCGCAAAAAGCCACAGTGTTTTCAAGCCTGTGTTGACATATAACATTTTCGCGATATACCGTCATGTCTTCTCATATGGTATCGTACCAGCAAGCAGTAAACGAGCAGCTGGTACTAAGATATTCTTGGAGGTTGGTCTGCATGTCTGTGAACTATAGGGAAAATTTCCTATCTCTAGACACGTGGTAAGTTTTACAGTTCAAAGGTTTCCATCCATCCACATACACTGCACCATAGCTTGCAAAAGTATTGCAGTGTGTACGGTATTAACTATGCTCGACACTTCGCCTTGCCACTATATGCCCATTTTTTGTTGTTTGTTCAACAATTCCAGAGTTTTCTTTGCAAACTCTGTCCTACCGGTTATACCGTTAGCCTCTAGCTTATTCATTATGATCATTTAACTATAATTTCTCTCATGGACAGTCGAAGTCGCCGTGCAAAACAATACATCTGTCAACTGCCATGGTCACACTACATATATCAAACATATTTAGCTGAATACATTTGGCAACTGTGCTTAAAAGTGTTTTAAACTAAAAGTGTTTGCGAGGGATTAATAAACTCCCAAACCTCAACTAAATTGTAACATTAAAAGTATCAAACATAATTATTATCATCACACATTTATTCAACATTCGTAATAGTATGTATTATTGCTATTACATACAAGTCTGCTGTGCTTTTTAAACGGAATATAAAACCTTAAACTCTAAAAGTTTATTTAATTCACTAAGTCCAAAATGTCGAACCAAAAGCAGCCATACTTGTTGTGTCGCTTGTGACTCGAAGTAGCCAAATAGAGAGCAGCAGAGAAGATAATAATGTCGTTAAAAATTACATAAGAAATTTGTTTATTTTGAACACGAATAATCCACTGGTGTAACTACTCCCTAAAGCTGAATGTGTCAAGTGAAGTAGATACTTCTCGATATATTGCTTCTTATCGAGTTGTACAGACTGGAGTTGACAAAGCCAGTTTTGGCTTAACATTTTCGAAAAACTGAAAACCTAAAGTCCAATTGACATGATGGCCGTTTGTAGAGAACAAAGAGACGTGTTCGTTATTATGAAATATGTTTATAACTAAGTATCGTTTTACTACACAGTACTGGGTTTTCATAAAAATTACGACAGAGTTATCGAAAACCACGTAACAGAATTATTTAAAATTGGTAACGTAACTGTACGTTGCGTTTTATCTGCAATTACTTTTTTTTTCAATATCAATAGCTTATTCTCGGATTATTACGTAGTAAGCGTATTAAAACAAATAAATTGTAATTTATAACACAAAATTTCCATTTCGAAAAAAAAAATTCTTAATTGTTTTTAAAGTCTCATTATTTTAACACTTTACGATTGTACTGTGTACTGACGAAATATCTGAAGTAACTGAAACGTAATATAGAATGTTAAATTTATTCAATTGTGTACATGTCTGGTCGCTTCGTGGTTCTTGCGAGAGACTTATTGACATGTAACGGCATCGTCTACTACTCCACTGGTGTAGACAGAACATTTTTTGGTCGACCCGCGTAGCCAATAGGAACAGAGTATATCTTAGAGTTAGTGGACGTTAGCATTCTCTTAACGTTTGGGGCACGGAAAAGGGGAAGGCGATAAGTCAAACATAACCCTTCAAACACCCATCGCATCTAGGCGCGAAGGACTAAACTAGCATGCAATGTTCTCGTAGAATGCGTTTTTCAGTGGGACTTCAAGCGATGACCCTGTTTTATTCGTGGAAAGTTTGAGGTAAAATCCAACGCAGGTTTCTATGGCTTAGTTTTACGACAATTAATATTTTCTCAGCTACAGGAACGCGAAAAATAACATTTATAGACATTTGAGGAACTTGGGAATCATGTTCTTAATAAGCGGACGGCTTTTTTTATTTCATAAGGGCACAGTTTGAAGTGTGTCTTCTTTTCGTAGATATACGCATTGGAAATATGTTTAATAGTTACACAAGAAAAAAGTATTTCCCAACCACGCGTCCGGTCCACTAACTCAAAGTGGCCGCTTCCCAGGGCACCGAGTGATGTGCAGAGCTTCGGCCGAAACAAGATTATTCGAAAACTGATCAAAGAATATAATTTAGCTCTGTTTACGAATAACATTCAAAGAACGTTACATGTGTGCATCTGTTCAAGTTTCGCCAGTAGTTATTAAAGCATATTTTCATGCAGGCGGAAACGAGTAATTTTGCGGATAATTTCAAGCATGAAAATCTTGGTGAACAATATTGTAGGTGTATAGGAATGTACAATACACCTTAATTGTTAATATTACGTCACAAAATTACAGAGTCACCAATGTATGACTCTGAGAGGCGAGATGTCAGTGAGTAGATTGCACGCTGGTTCAGTCACTTGTGCACAAAATAGTCCACCCAGGTGACTACCATAACTACGTTATTTATTTGCTTTTCAGACATACAGATGTCTGCTGTAGTTATGTGCCTCTTGTATAACATCGAAACTTGCACAGCAAACATACCAAAAATTTTAATTTTAAGGTAAACAGTAACAGCTTACTATTGTTGGAGACCCTGGAATTTCGTGGAATCAATGACCTGCCACATGGACTCCAAAATCCTATGTACACTCTGACCTCAGCTAGCTATTCACTGGCTGCTGCTCCAGTGAGTGACAGTTGTACACATGACAAGGTAGCCCTGAAGTCAGCAAGCGGTTTTATGCAGGTTTACGGTTGGTAGGCCTATAGGTCGTTCGGGATGAAGTGAGCATTAAAAATTTAACCTTTGGAAAATATCACTAGCCGTGACTGCATATAATTCAACATTAATTATAGTTGCCTTACTGCCTGTAAAGTTGGCATAGAAACAACAATTCTGAAACCAAATCAACCGAAATCGACAAAATTGTATTTTATATAATTAATAAACTTTTTTTATCAAATTGTATTGATTCATACTGACTGCACATTTACCTTACACACGCAAACATCAAGTGAAGCGGTCAGAGAGGGTTAGATATTTCCCGTCGTTAGCCGTTAAGCGCGGGAAGATACGAATTGGCTGAAAATATAACTTTAGCAGGGCTTTTCCTAGTGCTCACTTCATCCCGAACCGCCTACACAAAGTTCTCAAGGACGAGTTTACCGTACAGTGACACAACAGCGAGAGTAACTTCATTTACAGGGGTATATAATCTCCCTTCAAATAAATTCGCAAAATTTCCGGCCCTTACTATTGTTACGAACATTTAATATTTTATATATTTGTGCCGCATAATTTTCACACATCGTAATTATTATAAATCGCATCGTCATTTGGCGTTTGTTTTCGTGGCCTTGCTAGGTATCAATAGAGCCTGAAATATAATAAGCTTCAATTCATTACGTTTCCGTGTGTATTGATGAATGAGCAGACCGGAGTTACTGCGTACTTTATCATGTTTCCGTCGTCCTCGCTCCTGATAAAACTTTTCTGTGTTATTGTAGAACGGGCTTATGGCAATGCTCCCGTGTTTCTACTCTTTAAGACAATTATATTTCCAAGCTTAAACGAGAGCAGACATCACACATCTGTTTCGCAGTTTTTTTTTTTTTTTTTTTTTTTTAATGGTTTCTGCCATGATATCATTCTTTTCAAGACATGAATTCATACAGTTTCAACTAGAAAGTCAACTAACCAAAATTTCGTTAGTTACACAATTACCTAAAACCATACTATTTACGGTCTTGAAAAAATTAGTCTACGTGATGAAAACCGTTTAAAATATAACTTTGAAAAATAAGTATTTCGAAAACAGTAGGAAGAGGAGCATGCTTTAAGGGCGCTGTCTACCGCAATTTTCATCACCAATTTTCTATTTTTTATTTGTACCAGATTTTTTTCTTATTTTAGACACAGAATGTGACTAAATTTGGCTGTTATGAAATTTTTTATTTCTCATAGTTTTCGCGTAATGGCTTGCTAAAGTCATATTTTTGCAGGTTCCCGTTTTAACGACTACACTAAAACCAACTGATATACCAAACTCAAAAAAATCACAGCGGATAAAGACATTGCAGGCTACAATGACATGCTCATAAAATTAAAGTATAAAAATTATTTGAATTAAAAAAGCTGAAGCTGAAAATAAAAATTCAAAAATTCAATATTTTTTTTTTAATACAAATAATTTTCATTCTTTAATTTTATGATCATGTAATTGTAGCCTGCAATGTCTTTATCCACTGTGTTTTGTTTGAGTTTGGTATATCAGTTGGTTTTAGTGTAGTCCTTAAAACGGAAACATGCAAAATATGACTTTAACAAGCCATTACGCGAAAACTACGAGAGATAAAAAAATTTTGTAAAAGCCAAATTTAGTCACATTTTGTGTCTAAAATAAGAAAAAAATTATCTGGTACAAATACAAAATAAAATAATAGTGATGAAAATTGCGGTAGCCGCGCCCTTAAGAGGCCTGCCTATCTGCCCTTCAACTGCGTTGCAGCAAGTTACGACTATTCTCTTTTTGACGAAACTATTTAACACACATTATATCTGTATATCTACAAAAAACACACACACTTCAAACTGTGTCGCTATAGTTTTAAAAATTCGGCACGTTTACTAGAAAATTTCTTTAAGGCCACTCAAAAGGCCAAAAATGGCTTTCCCAGACTGGCGTATTTAGAAAATTAACAGTCGGATTTGAAAAACACAACTATAGAAACAAGCATTAGACTTTGAACTATGCAGTCAATAAATAAAATAATGTGGTCGCCGCTAGAAGTCCCATAGGAAAAGGACAATAGTAAAGAACTGTACGCCATGTGAGTGGCTTGCGCGGAGAGGCGATAATACATTACATACGTCGGTTAGTGGCAGCCTTACTGCTACTGCCTCTCAAACACAAACGCAGTCTATCTAGAGAGTCCCCTTAACCAAAGCCCCTCCAGCACTCGTGATGATATATGCAACTGACGGAGGTGTCGACGGTGGCGTTAATGAAATTTCTACGAGAAATGGAACAGGTTAGGTTTGGGGGTTCCAGTGCGGGGGGAGGGAGATTCCCGGCATAGGGAAATCTCTAGCGTTCCCTCCTTCTTCCCAGTAGTCGCACTCGAGATGATCAAAAACCAACCGCAACCAACGAATTCCCCCCCTCCCACCCTCCTCCTCTTTTTTATCCCCAGGCGGTGAGCGAGTGAACGATTGAGTAATGTATGCACCGCGACGTGCGTGCTGCACTCTGTCTTATTACTCCGCCAAGCGTCGGTATTTTCGCAATGACGAAATTCGCAATTCGCACGCGACAACGCACAGCGAGGGAAACGGAAAGCAAACTAGATTTTTTCCTCCTGTCCCCTTCGCCGACGACGCTTTTACAGAAATGAGCATCACAGAGGCGAATGCAAGTTCTGCCGTGCTAACTCGAGTTTCGCGAAATTTCGCACGGTCAGCCCCATAGAAAAAGCGGGCGCGCGTTATTCATTGTTCAGTTTTTCGCAACATTTCTGGAAGACTTACTGCCCGTTTGGCCTCGTGCGTTTGCAGGTCATTCACTGCAATTTTCATCCACGCGTTTATGGTTGGGCGCGAATTAACTCTCGGTGCATGTTTCTACTGAATAAATGACCTGGCGCTCCCTTGGTGAATTAATATTGCAAAGGGGACATAACTGCTTTATTTGGTAAATAAATGCCTTTAATACTTTTATTCGTATCTTTCATTACGATTACAATGGAACCATAACGAAAAGCACCCATTGTTGAGGTATGAAACCTCTTTAAAGACTTTGAGAACTTTATTTAACTGTGCACTCTAATGGGATAATCTTTAGTGATTGTATGGATATTTAAAATTCTTGAACACTATTTTTGTCACTTTCTTGCATATTTAAGGTAAACGAAGAAATAAAAATCAATTTCAATTACGATTATTCATTATTTTTGCACCTGTGTTACGAAAACATTAAAAGCACAGCGAGAGCGTAAACAAATCTTAGAATATTCCCTTTTAAAATGCTTTGTTATTATTTTTGTATAAAATAAGTTTATCAATGCGATAAACCCCACATTTTTCACCAAGGCCTTCAAGTGTTTACCGTAAAAAGAACCCTCATTATGCTTGTCAGGAAGAGAAATGTTTCCCTTGTATAACAATGATGAATACTAACCAGCACACCAACAGTATTTAAAAATTCATTTTACAACCTACTGTATCTTCAGTGTGAAAACGAAAATGTCTCAAGGCGAGAAATTATTATTAAATGTTATTTACTGTTTTTCATTTATTCACAGCGTTATATCTTATTTCCTGCTGGGTTTTAAACAAAAAATAACCTATTCGGTATTTATTTATATAGCATTTTTACTGCCAAGAAATGTGTTTTATCATTATTATTAGAAATTGTCGTCTACTAAAGCGGATTACCGTTCTATACAAAATGTATTGCCGACTATTATGAAACGTTCAAATAAGCTAGCTGAATAAGTTCTACTCTCCATATTACTAAAGTACTAAAATCTGGTGCGAGAAGCGATATACACAGAATACCTATGTTCGCATCTAAGCAGTTTTCTAGAGCCAGAGGGATTATTTTTTATTTTACAAATATGTAAGGAATTCAAAAACAAATTATTGACTTATATCGTAAGAGAAAACGCACCACAATAAGCTATACACGGTTCGGGATGAAGTGCGCATTCAAAAAAGACATGCTTAAGGCCATGGTTTCTAGTTAATTTTTTTTAAGGTTATTAAATTTTCACGCCTAATCGAGAGCAGATACCAAGAATCTGCCTGACAGTTTTGTTAAAATTTCGTTGTCTTCTCCACGTTGGCTGATTTTGTCAAGGCAGTAAATACAATGGTTTAATTATGTAATCAGCAAAATTATAGTTAATTGACTTTTTAGACAAATCCGTATAATTTCTTGCTTTGAAAATATTTTCTATCACGACAAAAACCATTTAAAACATAACTGACCGACAGATTTTATTATATCTGTTCTCGTTTAAGCTTCAAACACAATTATCGCAAAAACACCAGAAACTAAAGTGCATGGCCTTAATTTCAGCCAGTTTGTAACTATCCGCTGCATGTCAGCATTCATTTACATGGCATGTTTAGTGTACACAACAGTGGCGAAGCGTAGACGTGTTCCAAGACAAGCAGAGTGAGATCCAACTACACACTTTGAGCAGACTGCAGTTGTGTTGCTGAGACCACGGTCTAAGAGGTAGAGGTCTTGACACTGCGTATGCTCTCCAGCAAGAGAAAGTGACCCCTTCATGTCGCCGAGCGCTAGTAGTCATTTGGTGGAAGATTTGTCTTGTTTACATCTCGCGTTTTAACATTTTTGTAATTATTTACATAAAATAATGTTAATAAGGTAAGTTGATATAGTATATACATGTTCCGTGTCCATAAATGCATTGGCTTGTGTGGAACTGTTTATAAAAGTAGTCTGAAGAAATATATTGTGTATTATTGTTTTAATGAACACATTCGAACAAAAACTATATTTCGCGCCCTACAAAATTTTAGAATCGTGGCAATGTGCATCTACATTTAAAATATTTAAAACCTAAATTTTACTGTTGTAAAAAAAATGTGTTCCAATACAAATTTACGTTCCCATTTTTTCTTCTATATAATACTCGCAATTCCGGTAACAACTTCACATTTTAAGCTAAGCCAAATACAAAAACAAGACAAATCTTCCACCAAATTACTACTAGCGCTCGGCGACAAGAAGGGAGTCACATTTTATTCCTCAGTGTCAAGACCTCTACCTTTATAGACCGTGGCTGAGACCTACGTGTATTACTGACGACTAGTTCCTCGCCTCTTACATGCTACTGGCTGAGGAATGTACCTTCCCCTACCAGTTAAATGGTTCCACGTGCAACTGAGAGTTCTGTACAGTCACTGCTAATCACCGCTTTCCCTAGAACACTTCACGCTTTGCCACTGATATACAATATAAAAATATATTATACTTAAAGCCACGATTTTATGGCGAAAATATTTTTGCACCATTTGGTTTGAATGCCTCATGTTCACAATTGCAGCTCTGATTCCTGGTCAGTGATTGGACGTTGTTACTATCACTTGTCATGAGGTTCTACTGGCAAAACACAGACGTATTGCGTCACAATAACGTCACTGTTATTGGTGCAGTCAAATGAGGGACGTGTCTGAGCAAAGACACGCTGCTAATAACCGTGAAGCATAGCTGCCGATGTGCACGCAAGACAATGAAAAAAATGTTGCAAAATTATTTTCGTGACAAAATCGTGGCTCTATAAATACTGCTGAGGAAATTGCTACTTACCATGTCTATAAATTAAATTTAGGGGTATTTAATTATTTATACTAGCCTTAGTTATTACAAACACCCGGGAGTTAAAATCTACATAATACGGGTGCAATATGCTTAGGACACGCACTTCTGTCGTTATGAATCGCATAAATTAACGTGTTCACATTATATTCGAATTTGAAACACACAAAAAAAAACCCCCACTGACGCGACATGCAACATCCGTTTTTCAAGAATTCAAGTTCCGAACAGCCATGCACGCACATTAATAATAAATAAAGTATTTTATGCATGAAACAGAAAGATACTTTGCTGGTTCGTAATTAAATGTGTTTCCAAATACAAAGCCTGATAATCGTCAAATGTGACAATTTACAGCATAACAATACCTTCACATAATTTCACAATGCAGTCATTAACAGTCAATTCAATTAGGTACTTTAGAGTGTGTGCAATAGGAAATCATTTTGATTGAACAGTGGATAAACCCACTCAACCAAACTTCGCTTCCTTTCAAAGCTAAGTCACGCCAACTGTCGGTGGAATTTTGAACTACAGACCAGTACAATCACAATCTAGCATATTGCCCTTTCCTCCTGACTAAACCTACATTATATACCACATTTAAAACTACGTTAGCAGTGCTGGTAAACCTAGTCTATGACAATCCTCAAGTCAAAGAATTGTAACGTTTCAATGTGCTGAACGGTTGTTTGACCCCAGAAAACATGGCGAACAGCAGTGTGGCCAACATTATGTTAAAAATCCGTCATTATGTTGGCATAAAATCCGTTACTTTATAGCTCCAATATATTCCCGCTAAACACAGGAAAAAAATGCCAATAATTATTATAATCTATTATACTGTAATAATAATTAAATTAGCATAATCGCTCTCGTCTCTCGACCGGATATGAGTCCGCCATTTTATCTAGAGTCAAAATACTACGTTCATTTGGGCTTCACCTCAGAGCCTTGGAGATTGCTGTTTCCGCCCCTCTATGTTTACTATATACACGTTGGTTGTAGTACATTCTAGGGCGATGTAAGACTTAAATTAAAAAAACAAGTTGACGCATTCATGAAGGCGATTTGGTAAATTTTTCAAAGGATACTATGTTAAGTATTAGTGATTCAGTGTTACTACATTTTTGTTATGAACATCACAGACAGTTAAACAAAATGTGTCTTCTCTTTACGTCGTTATGACGACAAACCATCACGCACCGATAAATAGATAACTGTAGATCGCAGCATCAAGTTTGCATATCAATATTTGAAACAGGTATTAGCAATCACTGACGTTATTGCACAATCGACAAACATGAATGTGAAACAGAAACGTGCCCCTGAATACAATATCCCCAACTCCATGCCTTAATAAACGCCGTGGAACGAGGTAAATTTGACTTCTATCGGGATGCTTGAACGCATTCAAATTAAAAATGTACCCACGCTTTTACAGTCTCTCAATCAAACATTAATACATGTAGATGAGAATAATTGGCATCGCTGTGAGTACACGGGAAAAATATTTACGCAATTAGACAATGTATTTACGCTTGTCAAAGGAAATCAGTTACACGGTACTTCAGGTCATTGCCATACACGAAGATATAATTTGCATATAAAATTAAAATCAAATACTCACATATTTATAAGAAAAAAAGTAATAGCGAATTTTTTATTTAGCATCTGTGTTATAAGAGAATAGATAGTATGAAAAATAAGTTATTACTTCGCGGTCGCTCGACGCAGTTAAGACGCGACAATAAATAGAAACTATTA
The DNA here is from genome assembly GCA_003012365.1 of Medauroidea extradentata. Classification (NCBI taxonomy): domain Eukaryota; kingdom Metazoa; phylum Arthropoda; class Insecta; order Phasmatodea; family Phasmatidae; genus Medauroidea; species Medauroidea extradentata. Next base: position 7,574 of record PNEQ01115303.1, on the reverse strand, counting down.
TTTGTTCACAATAAGAGATCGTTTTATGTGTCAGGGGTTTGTTTAAATTTTAATGTAACCTAAAGTTAAACTTATACAAATTATTTGATAGATTTTATTTGAAATCTATCGGATTGGCTAAGTCACGACAGGTGTATCTCAGCTCTTACAATTATTATTATCTGTTACGTAAAACGTTAGATAAATTTTCTCTAATATTTTTTCAATAAATAGTTATTTTCAAATAAATGTGAATATTTATGTGCATATTATTAAATAATGTGCTACAAAAGTAATATTTTATATCACTGATCATTACATTTTGCTATATATAAATGGCGGAATGAGACTGGCGGAAAATGTCGCAGGTGCAGATAGCTAGACTGAATCAATAGAAAAACGACTATTAGCAGCCACCCCTCTATTTTTGATAATAAGGGAGTACAGTCACTATGAATATTGTGTTGTTGGACATGTGAGGTGGCGGTTAATCAACGTCTACAACGAATGAAACGTTGACGTTCCGGATTCAATTAAACGTATGATGAAACATACGTATGTATAGGGAAAAGTTATGATCACCATCTGATCCCATTACATTGGAATTATTTGTACCTAAAATTCAAGTACATTGTGACATTCTTCTGGGTACTACCTCCTAGCGATGTACACTATGTGCTTGGTTAACAAACGTGTGAAGGTGAACGCAAATAAAAAGGTGTGTACCGTAAATGTGGGTATACTTTGCACCTGCGATGGTACCTTTGCACTGCCAAAAGTATTCTTTTGAAGGAGATTTGGTGGAAAGCAAACTCAGAAATGGTTGAGTAGTTTTAAGATTAATTTGATATCCTAAGGTAGTGGATCACTAATTTTTCATAACTCGGCCAAAAACAAAGTTTTCTTGATGGTGTGAATTTACCCATGCTGGTGAAAAGTATGCATTATTTACTATACACTTATTTCGTCCCAAAAATGTTACACATCAAAACTATATTTGTTTAAGAGTTACTATGAAAATCAGTAAATTTTCTTTATCGTGATGGAGAAAATTATTAAATTTTACTACCGAGAAATGCTACAAGCAGAATGTTCTTATTTGTACAAGATCTACCATTGTAGTCCTAAGACTACGAACACTATATTTGGAAGCAGGGACTGTGCTCAATATGGTTGAAAGTTCATCCCTTATACTTCACACATGCCGCTGTTAGAATTCTCAGCAAAACACATGAAAGCACTTGTGCAGCCCAGAATGACGCCCACCAGCTAACAGCACGGACCACTTTTCTTTCTCTAGCCCAACATCCAAAGTTACAAAATGCATAGTACTCCAAGAAGGGAACAAGGACTCGGAGCAAGTGATCAAGGACATGTTCTGCTGAAATCGAACACGCCTTGGGTTTTCAAGAGCCCACCCACTGCGGTGACGTGTTCTGGCGACCCTCGGAGGTCGGGACGCCGCCAGGAAGAACCCCAGCATGAGGCGGAGCGAAAGTGAAATCGTGTCAACCCCTTGCTCAGGAACAAGGAGTATCCTCTCTTGCCTCGCGTGGTGACATACCTCCAAATACTATAAAGCAACATTCTCATTGGCTCACCTACCTCCATAAAGGAAGAACGGCTGAGAGTACTCCTAGTCCACGCAGGTCTAAACGAAGTATGTCGAGTCTGTCTACTACAGCGACAGTTAAAAATCCAAAAATAAACATTTTAAGGGCATCCAAGTAAGGAAAAATCGTAATTTTATATTTGTATGAAACATTGTTAATTTTGTAGAAGCTGCTTGGGAGTAGGTACATTTTCCGCTTACAAAAAATAGCTCAGCTAGTATTCCCAAATGACGCTTAAAAATCAAAATTTTCACGTTTTTATTTCTTATACGCCGCAAAAATAAAAAAAAAACTTATTTAAATGAAAAAATAGACACTGAAACTACATGTCACTTGTTGCTGCTTGACATGTTTTAAAATCAATTACACATATTTTTGCATTTAAAAAATCCTGCATTTTTTAATTTGTTGCCCTTTTATCGATTTTTTAAAATATAAAAATATTTTGTATTAATTTTGTAACATGTGAAGCATTAGCCCGAGACATGTAGTTAAAGTTTTAATTTTTTCTTTTCATTTTGTTCATTGATTTTTGCAACTTATAATAACTAAAAACGTGCAAATTTTGATTTTGGGGTACCATTGTGGGAAAACTGGCTGATTTTTTTTTTGTAAGAGGAAAATATACTCCCAAGTAATGTTTACAAAACTGACACTCCTTCTTACAAATACAAAGTCACGATTATTCCCCACTTTAACATCCTTAAGCCTCAGCCACGAAGGTTTAATATGACGCTAGATTTAAGGGTCAGGCCTAGCCCTCAAAGCGGTTACATGACCCCGAGTGTTATAAATCACATTGAGGGTAGGTAATAACTATTTATGACCCTCGCAATTTGGCCCCTGTAATTTGAGTCTCTTGTTTGACCCTTGTAATCTGATGACCTTTGTAGTTTAACGCTTCATTCCAAATAGTTTCATAACGGCGGATAATCCCCCAGAATAGTAAATACCGAAAAATAAAAAAAAATAAAAAAAATCGGAAAAATTAACTAATTTACACGACATCCTCAATTCACTAGACGACCCCAATGTTAATTGATAAATCCGCAGTCCTAGAGCGGCTAGATTACCTGAGGAGTATCGGTCACATTGAGGGACGGGTTATCAATGTGAAAATAAATATTTATAAATTACAACAATAAATGCGAAGAATGTAGTCAGAAGTGAACACTCACCAGCCATCTTGTGCGTGCCGTTCCACCACGTGACGCTGGGTATGGGCTTGCCTCCACCAGACTCGCACTCCAGGCTCAGCTCGTCTCCCTCGGTGAAGGGGCCAATCACAGAGCCGTTCTGTAACTGCGCCCCGTCTCCGCGCGTCACCTTCACATACTCCGGCTTGACTGCAACCACACACACACACACACATCCTCTCTTCAGAGATGTCCTTGCTTAGTACACAGGTGTGTCAACGAGTCACGCAGAGATGAGAGAAACATACAGATGGAGCAATAGCAGTCTATAAAGAGGGCAAGCTGAGTTTGTTTGCTCACGTAACAATATGGCGGAGTGCAATCAGCTGTTCATGTACATATTTTGAGATGTGAAGTTATGGTTGGACAACACACAGCCAAATTACGCATGTTGTTATGGTAACCAACCACTTTTTCTCCTATCAGTATGTCGGATGGTATCAATTCCTTTCGTTTGAAAGTCTCACACCCCTCGCAAAAGAACATATGCCATACTCTATCCGTATGTTATTTCTCTAATCTCTGGTGTCACACTAGTTCCTCTTTTTTTTTTTTTGTAAGAGAACAGCATACCTGAGAGACCCAGCATGAACAAGCATATGGATTTACATGCTGATTTAAATCATGTAGGGCTCAGACATCTTTCAAAATATCGCTTTCGGACAAAAACCATTTTGTGCATTGAGATGAGGAAAATATTGACACAGGAAACACAGAAGCATCCGTTTGGTACTTCACACAAAAACTACATTTTCTTTCCGACGTCCTACAGAGAAATAATACAACCACGAAGACTCTGTGAATGCCAGATAAGTGCTCTGCACATAAAAACGGCATATTATCACTCCCAACAATGTAACCCGCACTGAATATATCTTTTGCGATTTCCAGCGGGTTCAAAATAGCGCCACTCTAGGAATTATCTTCATATTCCTTCTCAGTCTTACTTCAGCCACAAATGCCTCGACCCGCATTTTTGTACTAAAGAGGGAAGTGCTCAGTTGTATGATTTCCTTGCCGTTAATCACCGTCAGCTGAATTAACTTCATTTCTGGCTCCTCGCGATGAACCTACAAAATACACTTAGCAGTTAATTATTCTGCCCTATAAGGTTAAACTGTTAAATATATCTGGCGATAAACATTCTAAACATGAATAAGTAAAAATAAACTACTTCGGTGAAATTCCAGTCGTTTAGGAGCAACTGAAGTTAGAGAAACTGTGCTTATTGTTTCAGTGTTTAAATTCTAAGACTAAAAGTAATTTGCAATGATTCTCAGGAATATCACCTGCATGTTAAAGAATTGTAAGGTATATCTACAAGTACATCGTTCAGAAACAAATTGTTTATTTGAATTTCAGTAATTATTGTTTTCAACAATTTTAACTGCTGATTCAAATTTAGCGTGTATCGAAGTACATATGATTTACATTATGAAACATTTGTCTTAATATAACTTATGAAAGTATGTTTAGCTGCTGTTAATAAATGATGTTACTATGCAAGGGTCTGCTACTAAGCGGGAAAATCAGCTTCACAACATAAACACTAACTGAAATCTAAAAACTGCACTCGTAACATAGCCAAGACGTAATCGACAATCGAACCCTCGAACTCATGGTCGAAGGCGCTTCTTATTTAAGAAATTTTAATTGTTCAATAAAATGATCTGGTCACATATAATTTAACATGATTCCCGCCTTCTAAAATTTCGCGATACAAACTGTAAACTCTCTTAAATTTTAACGACCGCCTAAGTTAAATAAACTACGTGACACGCACTTAATATTTATCCGCAGAAGTATTTAACAGCAGCCCTTCAAGTCCAATAAATGGCTAAAGATAGATCTAAAATAAGACACAGATACGAAAGAAATTTTTCTGTTTTGCGAACTTAAAACTCTTAAAGAAGAAGGATGCTTTCGATTGATTAACAGTAACGTTCAACGACATTATGTGACTACTAGTACAGTAACAGGCATGCCTATCTCAATCATGATGATAAAAGGAAATGTGTAGTTTTGAAACACTAATTGAAGAGACTGTCTCGCTTCGCTGGACTATTGTTATTTTTTATTATTTCCGTTTACCGATTACAGCACTTAAACACTTTTTATAAAACGGAAAACATCAATCATACACTCACATAAGAGAAGCTAGTGTGTGAGTGCTATTAGACAATTTAGTTTCTATTGCAGCGGTATACGTAAGAAAACTTGTCATAGTATTAAATTTATTTGAAAAAATTAAATTCTGTGTGAATTACAAAATTAACAAATTTAAATCTTTTCAAAATATTATTAATGGATACTTATAGTTATTCGCCGTATTTGACTGTTACTAGAACAAAATTAAAATGATGTTTCGTCTCTATGAAGTAGAGTTTCACAATCCTCAACAGGCTTCAGTAGGTTTTTCCCAAGAACTGTGTCATTCAAAGCCCGATATATATCTGATAAACATAAATAGTTATGGTTTCTATCGAGATATCTTATTCTCACGAACCCTGTGACAAGTTAGGTAACATTATCAACGTCATCAATACGTAATGACACATGCCTGTCATAGATTCGTTTATGTGGTCTACCCCTAGCTGCAGCTTTTACAACTTCTACACCCAAACTGCAATATCGCGTTTTTCTTGCTGGAAGTGACGTTCTGGTTGTAACAACCAAAGCGTTCAGGCGGCGACGGGTGTAACTACAACTTCCACACCTTCTATACCACTTCTGAGAGATGGAGTAGTTTGGGTGTAGAAGTTGGAAAACAGAATTCGGCGCTATTTTCGAAACGAGTTACAAGTAGCTGTATTGTTTTTTAAGAAGTTGGCGTTCCAGTTTTGAATTTAAAAAAATCTGCTACATAGTAAAAATTATATTCAGTTTTATCTGGGAGGTGTGTAAAATAAAATTGCTGTTTGTATTGCTATTTATAGAAATGTTTTGTAGGTTATGTTACTACTTGATATGAATATAATTATAAGATCTCGTAAAACTAATGCAATTAATTTAAGACCAGACAGTCCGTTTCCAGTAGAACCACCTGTTATGTGACGTATGAAAAGAGTTGCATAAAGGTTATAGGTCCAAATTTTAATTTTATTCAAATTCGTAATTCAAAGAAAACACAGTGCAGATTTGCTAAAATAGGTGCTGTAACAGAACGTTCATCATTGGATTCATCACCTGCATTTACCTTTGCCTGTATTCAAATATCTTGCAATATTATGGTTTACTGGCATGTCACTAACACAGAAAGTAAACAGAACAATTCACACTCAACTATACCTAGGCGTTCAGGCGGACTTTCTCCTCTTCTTACACTTTTGGTCTCTGGCCATCTTCACCCACTACACCCAACTACACCTCTGGGTGTTGACGTTGTAAAATGTATACAACCCGCCCGAACAAAGCTTATGTATCGCCACTTCTGCACACGAACAACGGAAAAACGGAAACAGATTTGGGCGCCCTGGGCCCGCATGTTTCTGCCTCCAGTAACCGATTAGACAAATTTTTTCCTCGCCAAAATAAAGGAATGCATCGGCACAACAACTCAAATTCCCAAAAGAGTGACAAAGCAAATATAATAATTACTTACTGTTTACATTTTCGTTTAAAAAAAATGTTAAGAATCACTACGCATCGCGTACAGGCCTAACTATTTATTTTAGACACATAGTTTATTGATTTAAAATGTTTCTAGAGACATACGTAGTCCTACGTAAAAACAAATTTGTTAGGTTAGGTTATTTTAGGTTATAATAAGTTTGTTTAGGTTAGGTTAACTAAGAATAGGTTAGGTAAGGTTATCTTACCTAATTTAAAATAACATTCAATTGCGGCAGGTTAGGTTACCCTACCTAAACTAACCCAATCTAAACTAAACTAACCTGATCAAAACTAAACTAACGTAACAACAATTTCACTTAGGACTTTTAGAGTCATTAGAAGTATTCCTACATAAAACATTGCAATGTTTATATCAGGTAAACTAATCTAACTTTACCCAACATAACCTAACCTAACCTATAGCGGAATCTAATTTAACCTGAAGTAACACAAAATAACCTAAAATAACGTAACAAAAATTTTACGTAGGACTACTTATAACATCTTTGGATACATTTTTCATCAGTAAACTATATGTCTAAAATCAATAGTTTGGCCGGTACACGATGAGTAGTCATTCTTAATATTTACCGAGGTACAGTGGTCACCATCTTAGATAACAGCGATGGCTGTAAATATACACCATTATTAAGGTAGATTACGACCATTTCTGCTTGTTTTGGTATTCACGTTAGGATTTTACGACCTTTTTTTTTTAAATCGCTGCTGATGAAGTAAAGAATAGTAAAATTATGACTTTGCGAGATATTGGTTTCGTGAATAAAGTAACGCCAATAGAAATATCTGGTGGTATCAGGGACATTCATCTAGTTTTTCCGTAACGTCTTTTGACATCTGCCAATATAGAGACTGTCTACGCTATATGATCGAGAGTTAACTAACCATTAAACATTATTTTACCTTGGGGTCCAATAATGAAAGAATTATTGTTTAGTGTAGTTTCCAACGTTTGCGACGCCCCCTAGTGGTGCCTGAGGAAACCCCGGAGGAAACCTTTTCTCAGGACACCACCAAGGATGGCGAGCGAAAGTCTGTCACCACCGTTCCCATTTAAGATGACGACAGACACCCTTAGGAAAGGCCTAAAAAGTAGCAGGACTGATGGTTTTACAGTGGAGGACGAGAAAAGTCATCAAAATTGAGGGCAGCTTTA
>PNEQ01115302.1:0-20818 GCA_003012365.1 Medauroidea extradentata | reverse complement strand
ACAAAATACCGCTCGCATTTTATGTATTATTATACCTATCAGATGATATTTTTCACATAGTGTTTTACTTAATGAAAATACATGGTGCGACCTATACGCGAGGGCGACCCTTATGATGAAAAAAGTTATATTTTAAGTCCTAAAATTAAGGTGCGACCCATACGTGAGGGCGACCCTTTTGCGGGTAAATACGGTATTTAGCTTTAAATATACACACATTTATTTCGTGTATGCGGAATGTATGAAACTATGCTGAGGGCAGGTTTGACCTGTGGGCTGTCAAGGTTACCAACACTGCTACTTCTCATTCTGTTAACAAGCCCATACCCCCCTTTTTATTATTATTAATATTTTTAAAATTACTTTAACCTCATTCCAGTTACTTTACTACAGTACAAAACTAATATAATCTCTGATCGCTCGTACTTACTCAATACACCTGAAAAAGTTGAGAATCTCTAGCTCGGTGCACTGCTGCCACCATGCTATCAGGTATTCATCACCAAGGTATTTGACCACAAACATGAAGCACAATAGGAGGTCCTTCATCTCTCCAGGCTGCAACTTGTCACAGCGCACAACATGTTGTGAGTTGGTAACACTGAGAGACCTGAAACATGGTTAAATTTACCAAACTTTAACAGCCAACTTCTTTATACCGGCAAGTAAATAAAGTGAAATCTCTTTGATACAAGCCGAGAATTACACAAATTTTGCAGGAGTTTTGTTATAATGAGGTTTGTATTAACAGGTGTTTACGGAAACTGTACATAATTTCTGAAATTTAATTCTAGCTGGTTATTTTCAAAATACAAACATTTTTATCACCAATGTGTCATTTTTTTACCAGTAGAATTAATATTGCATTGTTTGATGTATAAAGGAAATACTGTATTTATTGAGAATTATTTATTTAATCTTATTTTATGGTTAAAGAATACAGATTAACACAAAAAACAATTTTGCACTAAAGAGACTTCACTGTAACATTCAAAAAGTAACACGGCCACTGAACCTGTCCATAACACACATCCTTTACGAGTCTCTGACTCTGTGAGAAATTCTTGCAATGGGTGTAAATAGCTTAGTTGAATATTATAGGCAAATCCATTGCAGTGCTATGTCGACCCAGAAAAACAAGAGATTGAGACAAAACACAATTAAAGAAAAACAAGCTGATTTTGGCTGTGATGAACACATTCAAAAGAATAAGAAACAGGAGAGAAAAAAAAGGAAAATAATAATAATAATAAATACCATAAGGAATTGTGTTAAATTACAATAAGGAAATAAACAAATATTACATGTTCTCAAATTTAAAAAAATCAAAAAGAAAACTGAGACAAACCATTGTGGTGCTCCGAGTTTTCAGTTTTAGTTGTTTTTTCGCTTGACGTTTAGACAAGTTTGTTTGATCGGACACAATTCCTAATGGAATTTCTCATGTTTAATTTTTATTAATGTACATGTTCGCTACAGCCAAACTCAAATTGTTTTTCCTCTATGGCTTTTCCTATGTTAATCTTGGTTTTCTCGGATGACATAACATTGCAATAGTGTGTGTCTACAATATTCCACTAAATCTCGGACTCTTGTTGCAACTGAAATGTTGAGTACATACACAGGTTCCCTCTTGGGGAAAGAGACTAGAAGCCAATGACAGTAAAGCAAAGAAATGAAAAATACTGCAAAGCTCTGGAATGGCTATTTTGCTACAACTATTAATTACTGTACTGTATATGGTAAGGGACAACTGAAGTAGATTGTAGTGATAGTGTAAAAGAGCACCCAAGACGAAAGTTATTTCACACCTGTGTGGTAATATTGCACTACTGTGAAAATAAAGCGAGCTGTATCTGTGTCACTTAAAATTTTAATCTTATATATGTAGGAAATAGCTGTTACTTCTTCACCATATGGCAGAAAATGCTAACATTATGTGTGGTACAAAGTTACCCCACATATACAAGCAGCCGCAATAAACACAAATTGACTTTCCAACGTAACTAATATTTCTAAAAATTTGTGCTTATTTTAGTGAATTTAGCTTTTGTGGCTGTACTGAATGACGAGAGTCTAGCAAATTGAATTGTGATTCATGGATCTAAAAGAGGTAACTTCCCTTGTGGATACAGTAGATGAAAAGGATAACCCACGTTCCAACACAACTTGCACATGCAGTGTTTACCTACTGTTTTGACAAGAACAACATGAGGAAGGAAAAGTATCTACTTTGCTTATGACCCTTAGTGTGGCTACTAAACCTCATTGAGCATTACGAAAGTGTGGTGCAAGGGAAAGGCACGAAATTGACCCCGGATCTTTAGTTATTAACTAGCAGGTGTGTGAGACACATGGTCTGCAGAACTTCAGTTGTTTATGCATGGTGCTGAATACAGTTGTTTCATTAGTCCTACATACAGTAAGATAACTGAAGAGATTAGTGGTGGAATTTATTGTTAAAGTCATAGCAGCCACATAAACTCAACATTAAGGGAAAGTATATTTGGTGTCGGTTTATCTTGTTTGTTTAAAGAGGAGTAAAAATAACCAATTTTTAAAATTTGACTGTTATATGTTTAATTTACTGATTAAGGCCTGGCAAAATGAACACAGTAATCAGAAGAGACACAGTGTTGAAATACAACATACTACTGTATACATATGCACACATGCAGATATACATATTACAAATATTTGCATATACAGTAAAACTCTGTTAAGAAGTTCCCACTTAAAAAGTTTTCCCCTCTGATAAGTTCGAATTATATTTAACACTTCCATTACTACAGTAGTAAATTACCATTTTAAAAAGTTTTTCCCTGTTAATAAGTTTGAATTTTTCAGTCCCTTCAGAAACTTGTTAACAGAGTTTTACTGTAATAACCAAACCTTTTTTATATTTAGAAGATACACAGTACGTTGTTCAAACGGAAAAGTAATATGATGGAATTTTTTGTATACAAGACCAAAACACTGAAGTACAGTATTAGAGATGTTGCCTTTATATCATAAATACAGTCAGAGTAATGATTAAATCTCAAAAAATGATACATTTTTATTCTCATTAGCAAAGCATAGAAGAAAAATAAAGTATGTACAAAGAAAATGTGACATTCAATCACTGCTCTGGGATATGCTCACATCAACTGTTTACACTTAGGATCAAATTCAGTTTTGATTCTCTCCTAGCCAAGGCCATGGAGGATGTATGTAGGAAACAAAGGTTAGCACGGTACAGTATTGACTATATCTGCAGTTACTTCCAGTGAAGTGTGTAGAGTCAATGCATGGACATTAGATAAAAAACAGACATGCTACACTGCAGTCTTTCATTATCATACTTTCTGAATTCTGGATGATGCATCACCAATCTATACTCAAAGGTGTAAATGTAAATATAAGCTAGGAAACTCGAACTCGGAGGGTCGGGGGGGGGGGGCTAAACTAAGCAGTCACTGGAAACTATTCCAGAAGATACGCACCCCTTAAAGTAGTCCACGAGCAGTGCAGTGTGTGCCAGTAAGACAAGGCGGCACTTCCCCTCACAGCTGCTGCCTCCCTGAACCACGTCTCAAACGAGTCACCTCGACACACATCACAGGTGGTTACACCTTTACGTCTAATCTCCGTGTCCTCCCTCACTTGTCAAGTGTTGAGAAAGGGTTTACACGGGCAGACACAACACAGATTATTATTTGATTCAGTTTCTCTGGCTTAACTGGATCCATCAAACCTAGATAACCGTCTGCAAGTCTCAATTTTTCCTCAATGTAATCCCCTTAGCTTAAATTATACAGCACGCCTTGTCAGCACTCCAGTAATCGCAGTTTGCTCGTAGTACCACCAGCAGGTACAGCTGTTCACACTGACAGCCACCATAGTGGGGACAAAGGGAAAACTTCCTGTGTTTGTGTACCTTCCGTTGCAAAATAACAAATAATTAATTAAATACATATAGTAGTTTGTGGGTTCCTCTCCGGTGCTCACTGTAACATACCCCACGAGTGTTTAATAAGCAAGGTCAAATGAGGGTTGACTGAGAGTTTGAATTGTTATCCCCAGACTACAAATGGTGTTCGTCATGCATCCAGAGGTACTGAGGCAACTCTCATGCACCAAGGTTAACTTTGGCCTCCTAGTCTTGACCAACAGTTATTCTGGTGGTTGCCCTGTTAAGGAATCGAAGTAACCAGCGGTCTCAAACTTGCACTGCCGAGTTAGGGTGACATTAAATGACGTTTCCCACCCGACACAGTTCCCTATACAGTCTTGCAAATCCTACGCTGATAAGTAATAGTTTATCTCTTCACCTGGATACATCTTAGGATTATCCCCAAATCTCGAAATCTACTTGCCGTATCCATATGACAGAAGAAGACTGCCCCGCGCTCATTAGCAATTATCCTACATTTTCTTACACCCTCTATGCCTCATTGCAGGCTGGGTGTCAGAAGGAAGGGTAGATAGCAATTATCCTACATTTTCTTACACCCTCTATGCCTCATTGCAGGCTGGGTGTCAGAAGGAAGGGTGGATACTGGTGGCACAGGTGTGCAGAGAATCTAATGATCACCTAGAAAGCAGCCTTTGTCTAAAACTAGCAGAGACATGTCAAAGATGCAGCTCGCAGAGGGGAAACTGTCAAGTGAAGACCCAAAACCTGGGCTCCCTTCAATAAAGTATTACATATGAACGACTTCTGGGTCCCATAACCTATATCGGCACTGTGCCATCGAGCTAATAGCCGTCCTACGCCAGCATACTCCTGCCTCCCCACCCCCTGAAATACAGGTGTGGAACTTAAGTTCAATGCTTGAACTACCGCTGAACCTTGGACACCCAGCTGCAACATGTTTGTTGTGAGTCGAGCCCACACAATACTTTTCCTGTGTCTTCCCATTCTACCAAGAGAAGAGCAAGACAATTATAATTCCAAGTACTAACAAGCCAATAAAACAATACAGCTCATCAGGGCCCGTGAGGCCCAGGGAACATAAATCAGAGTCCCCCCGTTATATTTTTATTTTTTAGATTACAATGATTATTTTTACAGTATGGCATATTTATCTTTGTATTGGCATGTAGTCACTAATATAAACATTACAAAATTTACAAGTACCACAGTAAAATACATTCAGTTGAAACAGAAATATTACAGATATATGCAAGCAAAGTAAAAATAATGTGTTACTAAAATGCAGTTTTTACAAAACTAAATTAATACTTCATATTGCTGTGCCACATATAATAAAACACATGTTCATTTAAATGATTAATAATTCATTTTTTTTAAATTCAAAAGAGAGGCCCCCTATATTGTGAGGCCCCAAGGCAAATGCCCCTCTTTTTCCCCCATCCCCCTTTATACGGCCTAGCAGCTCACGCCTCATGTTTCTTCGGCACTAATAGAGGTCAAGTTTGTTAAGTAAGTAACTCTCGTTCTCTAGAAACATCAGAACCTTCCCTAAGAGTACTTCACCTAGAGCATACACTACAAGCTTACCTTGCATTCCTCTTTATTTAATAAAAAAAAAAGTTAGAAAAGGGTTAAGAACCTAATCACTATTTGCAGTTTGCTACAACCCCTTCGATGAGCAATTATTCCCTCTATATTTCCCATTAATTTTTATAGATCTAATAAAAGTCAGTAACTAAATAATATAGAGTGTTATTATCACTATAGAAAGCACAACACTTTGATAGCATTAAAAATGTAATGTACATATAGGCTGTTCACTATAAACTGAAAACTCAACAGAACTTGTAATAAAAAAAAAAAACGCTTTATTGGGCTAACAGATGTAAACTTTTGAGAGTGTTTAAGCGTTTACACTGGTTTTTAGTAACACGAAAGTTATCCAATAGTAATGGCTACAAAACAGCTGAAAGAAAACTTTATGCAGTGCTCACTTTATCGTGAACAGCCTATAATATACTACCTTTTGCGGTGGTATCTGTAAAACAAGTGTATCAATAACATTTTACATTCTTTAACAAATAAGTATAGAAAGATAAAAAGGAAAACAAAAAAAAATCTTCTTCAACATTGAGTGTGTGTCGATTTTACTAGATTTTCAGGAATAATTTTTAATAATACATATTTACCTTCATTGGTCCATGGCACACATGGAAATGAGACTTAGCAGTATGTTAAAAAGACATGCTTGCCATACACTTTATAGAAACAAACACAGTTTGGTTTACAGCCAGCTTACCTTGAATGTCTTTTTGTACTGGTATTATCTTTGGGCTCCCTGATAATTGCAGTTTCCTGAGACACAGTCGACTGGCCATCCCCAGACACTGTAGATGAATCAGAGTCCAGACTGACAGAGGAACTGCCATTTGTTAGAGCTGTAAAAAAATCATTTTAAGAATTAATTCTTTAGTGAGATTTGTCTAAAGACAATCCTAATCCACAAATTGTAGAACCAATTTTTTTTAGTTGTTTGCACATCCAGACATAGGTAACATTTTATAAAGTTGACAGATAAAATATGGAAGCGTGTTGTGTAAGTGTTCTGCTGTCCAAGACCTCCAAAGATGCTTAGCTGCTCAGCAAGAGGTATATACTGTTACATATACTTACTTAGCCGCAGAGGAATGCTAACCCTAACCAAGATTCGGGAAACTCCGGAGCCCGGGGACCGAACAGACACACCAACCCGGCGAATTCCAAAGTGTCTACGGCGTGACATTGCCTCCCGACATAGAAGTCTCACCCTTACCACGAATTTGGGTCCAAGTGCAGCACGTTGAAATTCTTGCAGTCCTCGACACTGTGGCCACCACCAATTTCATCAAGGCACAGGTGCTGCCCACCGAAACCCGACGAGCCATACAGGCCTCCCAGAAACGAGTGCAATTGGCAAAACGACAGACCTACCTTCCATTGAAAGGAGAAGTAACTCTGCAACTTACCACTGTCGCAGGAACCCACACCACTCTCTTCTTAGTGTCCGACGAGCTCGACGAAGACACGATCCTCGGTCAGCAGTGGCTCCAGGATCATCACTGAGTCCTCGACTGCAGCCAAAAAACACTATACCTGGGTCGAGAAAGATGCCACAACTTGCATTGGGGAGTACCGCCAATAGAGGCACCAATACAAATTATACACCCCGAAGACATGCGATCACAGTTGCAAGGAGAAGAACTTGTCCAACTCACAAGCCTTCTCAACCAACATATTGCGGCTTACCAGTTGGGCGGACCCCTCAGAAAAACCACCATAGGGATCCACGACATCCAGTTACAGCACCAACAGCCAATTTATTGTCGCCCCAACATCCCTTCCGCCCAGAAACAGGCGATCATACGAGACCAGATCACCAGTATACTGCAACAACGCATCATCGAGCCTGCAGACTCCCCTTATAATTCATGGATCGTACTGGTGCAGAAGAAGGATGGCGACACGAGGTTCTGCATAGATTTATTCACCTCTCAATCGAATCACCTTGCCTATGGCACCACCAGCGCTTAACGTCACCAATATCCTCTGCAGCCTAGGCAGGTACCAGTCCACCCCGATGCAAGACGCTATACCGCCTTCACCACACCCGACGGCGAGCTGTTCCAGCTCCGCGCCATGCCCTTTGGCCTGAAGAATGCGCCAGCCACATACCAAAGAATAATGAACTGTCACGTTCTGACAGGATATACTGTATATACAGTCTATACAGTCTTGCCCAAACCAGAGCCCACCGCGCCACCACCTCAGGCCATGCGGCTCCGGATCAGAGAGACTCCCACCAAGCTACCAAGGGCACACTGCAACGTGCGCCCCCAGCGGCCTCCATCCAGATGGAAAAATCTACTCAGGCCTTACAGGGCCCACCCTTCAACCAGCGCCAGCCATTGTGGCGCACCTGCCGAGGAGACCCCCGCCAACAACGTGGGCGGTATTACGAGGCACCATGGCGACCAGCTCGCCCACGACAGAAGTGGCCAACTACCAGGGTGAGTCAACCTCAGCCAACCCTACTGGCCACAGGACACCCAGAGACTCTTAGCCAGTAGTGTTTCCAAACTCATTGTAAAGGTAGCCAGGCCAATAAAGTCTTAATACCTGGACATAGGCCTGGCGCTATGTATCTTTCTCTCTACCTACCTAACGTAAGATTTTTTTTAAGGTCCAAACTCAGAGCCTTGCTTTTTTGCTGGATGGGGGGGGGGGGGGATGTTGATGCCCCACTGCTATCAGTATTTGTTTAGATGCTCACCCCCGACTTTGTCCTTTTTGAGGTTAGGCCTCACTTGTTCACCTCAGGTCTCACATGTACTTACCGTAATTTCCTATGCCAATTTTATAGATGTATGAAGGGTTTGCAAATGTTATTCTACATATCATGATGTCTTAATAATGTCCCGAGACTGGAAAAATAAGGTTAAAATAATGTGCCACGTGTTTTGTAAACAATAACCACAGCTTGCCAATACAGAGACTTGAATACATGGCAAAGAGACGGTAAATAATAATAGACATGTTTTACGTGCATAAATAATTCTCTGTAAATAATTGAAGTGTATTCTTATGTAAAAGTGTAATTGTAATATTAATTCTAATTTTACGGCATCTTATTTGTTATTTTGAGACCTGAAGGTAAATTAAGCGCCATATTTCCCGATCACGTGTTTTGTTTTGGAGAAATGCGTGGGTGTTAGGATGGCAACCCTGCAACAGCAGACAGTCACTCTTCTGCCTCCACCATCTTACCACCCACTTAATGGGATTTCTTCCCACCCAGACACCTAACTCCGGGTATACAAGGGGCGCGTTGGCCCTAGATTTTCAGAAGTGGCTGGCAGCCCCCTGGGCTCCCGACTCTTGCCACACTACACACTCTCTACACCTTCCCATCTTAGGGGCTGGCTTCTTGTAAAGAGAACCTCCAGAATCCCCGGAGCTGGCTTCTAGCAAAGGGAGCCCTCCACTCTACAACCGAGGTCGACTTCTTGCGAAGGGAGACCCTCACCCCACCTCCAGGCGATTTCTTGCAAAGGGAAACCCTCAACCCCCTACCGAGGTCGACTTCTTGCTCAAGGGAGTCCCTCACCTTCTTTTCGAGGCGATTTCTTGCAAAGGGAAACCCTCGACCCTCCCCCCCTTCCGAAGTCGACTTCTTGCCTAAGGGAGTCCTTCACCCCCTTACCTATACACTGTTTAGGGAAAGTGTTAAGGGAAAGGACGAAGGTGGCGCTGCCTCGCGTATCTCTCGCGCCGTGCAGTAATAGGGAACACACGCTACAGCTGCTCACTAGCCACCACGCGGTGCGCTATCGCCAGAAGTTGATATATTGGTATCTGTGACCTAGGTAAAGGTAACCACGTACATCGGGGCGTACAGTTATAAAATTCACGAGCATTATCTAACAGCATCCAAGTGTTATGAACCAGTGTTAAGAATATTGAAGGTTTTTTAGTATAATTTCAGTTTTTTTGTATAATTAGTGATTGCAAGACTTGTGTATAGTGCATGTAATATTCCTGTGTGACTTTGATACAATATACCACGCCTTCAAAGAAACATTCTCTTTTTTTTTGTCTAAATGAATAACGTCCCTGAAGTGTTAGAGTTACATATAAGCGATAGTGATGTTCTTGCTCTGCAAGAGTCCAGAGAAAAGGCCGCTCGCGAAAGACGACACCAAGTCGAGACACAGATATTAAGGGCTTGTTCCCGAGTTTTTTTCAGACTGGTGCCAATACCTCAAAAATTTTTTAACCATAAGTTTTGAAAAAATTTGAGCCAATGTGCAATCACACGATGCACAATACTGTGGATGCGTTTTTAAAATAATGTACCATTCACCAGCAAAAAAATAATTTCCTTAATTTTTGCTTATTTTCATGACGAAAAACATGGTACTTTGGGTAATGAAATCTAAAAAACCGTTCAGTATAATTCTACAAAAAAATTCAGCTACAAATTATAACATATAAGTGTCAAAACCGTGCAGCGAAATTTTGATATGAGTATTAGGTAGCAATAAAAAATATATTTTTGAATTTACTACAAAACTCCGTAACAAGACCTTAAGCACACGCTTAATCCCATCACTGCAAAAATGCCAGGTCCTCAATTCTCATTCAAGGAGTTCTGTAAGGAACAGCACCGCGTACTTATGTGCCCCATCAACAACGAACAAATCTCACCCCCAAAGAAACGGCGTACACACAAACGTAATCACAAATTGCTCAGCAGGATTTTTCGCCGCACGGCCCGGAAGCCACCACTATTACTCAGCCCAATCAAATCTCCGACCCAGTGCGCTCCTCCGGCTCACAAGAGGATACAATAGTTAAAGTCGGAGGCGTGCCAAGAACAGAAGCCTCTGAGCGAGCGCAAGCAACGTCTGCAGCGAGAACTGTCCTAGACACCAGGTGAGTGATTTTTATACCTTCCCCAATTAAGTGAGGTACTCCGCCCCCTTCTACGCAGCCCGAGCGTGGCTTCCCCCGGCTCACTCACTGGGGCACGCTTCTGGTCGATCCCAGACTTTCGAGGGACACAGCCCGTTCTTAGCCGGCACAGGCTTCACCTCTCCCTCAGGGACCACCTACCGTTTACACAAAGTGCTGCGATGAGTCAACTATATTTTGGGTATTAGATAAAAAAAAAAACAGCAGAATATAAAATAAAATTCATATGGAACACAAATTACTCATATTATGAAAGTTTCATTTAACGTAACTATACTTTATACAGTCGAACCTCGTTACTAAGACAAGCCACGGTTTCCGAGAAATCTGATGTTGCATTGTTGCCAAAGTTGTTGGCCAAAATGCTCTCTTAAATAAAAAATGTGACTTTTTTTTGCTCTAAGTTTGTGTTTACTTGTCACGGGCAAGAAACTAGCACACACTTTTTAAAAAGAAAATAACAATTTAATATAATAGCCAAATTTTTTCTGAAGAAATTGATACCTGACAATCTTATTATACCAACTCATCATTTCCAAGACTGTTAAAAACAAAGTGCCACTTTTACGCTCCCGAAACAACCCCTTTTACGCTCCAGAAACGAAGAGCCACTTTTATTCTCCTGAAACAAAGGGCCACTTTCATGGTCCCGAAACGAAGATCCACTTTTATGCTCCAGAGACAAAGTACCACCTTCTATCTAAGGCATTTCACCAAACCGTTACACATTGAGACACATGTTGGTTTTACCGGAATAATCCATTTCAAAATTCACTAGTGTTTAAGGAAGGTAGGGTAGAAATTAAAATTTTTTCATATTTTTAAAGTTTGAAATGCTTTGCTGCATTGTACTTATCATCAAAAGTACACTAGACCCCTGATTTAAAGAATAATCATGGTTCCTCAAATCACATTTATAAAATTTCTACCTTTGTAAAATCAATGAAGGCTTATTTTTTATTTTGTCCTCCTGCCCCATAGTAAAATTTTAAAATTGCATTAATTTTTTGAAGTGCTTCTAGTCAGACCCCAATTATGTTTCACTTTGTGAGAACATGGCGGCGAAAAAGTTTCTCAACATATTGCTGATAGGTAACATGATCATTGTCCTTTCCGGTGGTATGAAATGCACTCAGCGTTCAAACCAAAATATATGCATCAAGTTGGCTTTAACTGTACCGTGTTAAAACTAGAAAAGAAATAAATTTTGCGATAATATTGACAGTGGTCGTGTAAGAACGTAATCTTTGTCAGCACACTGCGAGAGAAATAAAAGACATGCTGACGTGAAGAAATAGCATAGAGGAAGGCCGCACAGAAGTTTAATGAGCACTTGTGCATGTGCTGGAGTGATGTGACTGTGGTATGACCTCCTTACAGGCCCTAATACATCAAAGTAATGGCAGGGGAGTGGGCAGGCTTGGCATGGGCAGCGTGCCATTTACAAACCGTCACTGCCACATTTTTAACGGATTTTCACAATTTTTTTTTTTTTTGTTCTTAATATTGTAACTTGCAAAGTAATAACTACAACGCCTTACTTTACTGCAATGAATTAGAAAACATATTTTTAGACAATGTTAAATTTAACAGTTTACAAATTTTTTACAGAATTGTTATTTTTTGAGTGTTTCTGAGAGTGTATTCCTAAAATTGCTACTTTTGTGAAATACAGAGTTCATAAAATTAGAGGTATAGTATTTTGTGACACTTTTACATTTTAGAGTGTTTACTGGTAAAATCCTGTGTCAGCAAAATCTTGTATCGACTCAGCACTAATTTCCACGCATGTGACAAGTGGGGAATTGTCAGACACAAGATCTTTTCATTGAGTTAAGTCTAGTACAGTTTTCTGCACAATGAATAAACAACCTTTTCTATTTTTGGTGTTACAAACACTCATTAGTACATAATAGAAGTGCTTTATTATACAACAGCAATCATAAATGCTCATAAACAATACTGGCATCAAATAATAATAATAATAAAAGGCAAAGGGAGCGTTACACAAGTATTTGAGCAAGGGAAGGAAACTAGTCACGCCAAAAAAGTATACAAGATGTCACGTTTGGGTGTAAGTTCCAGTTCTAGTGAGCGCATAGTCCGATTTCCGTAGCTTTTGATGGAAAAATAAAGTGAGTAACAGTTAAAATATAAATTTTAATCAATAGACAGAATTCTTCCAATTAAAGGCAAACCTCTGAACAGTACATATGACGACACTTGTCTAAAAAAATGAGAAAACCGAGTTCTTGAGTGCTTTCTCGGAAGTGCACTTCCTTGCGTTTAACGGGAAAGTAAGGAAAGTGATAGTTGAAATATAAATTGATATCAATACACACACATCTTTCCATTAAAAGCACACTTCTGAATGGCAGACATGAAAGCAGGGGAGATGGGTGAAATTCCCGACATCTATATACTGCGAATGAGCAAATAAAGTCAGGTTTTAATTTCTTTTTGCACAAAACCAGACGATACATTAATAAAACGACAACATACATTGACAGACAGAATAAAAATATATATGAAATAGGTAGCTAAAACCCACCTTGTTGCCAAAATAAATTTTACCCACTGGTGCACACCTACTTGTCGCAACGCCGCTAAAGTAATTCTTAAATGCTCGGCCCCCCGAGCTTGTCCTTTTGAGGTTAAGCCTAAACACGTGGAATAACTCTACCTCAGGTCCATTCGGCCAATTCAATTAAATTCTTACCTTAATTCATGATGCCGCTTGTATGAAAATAAAAGGGTTAATTATGTTAAACGTGCTAAACATATTTTTGTGTGAATAATTCCAGATGGAATAAGAAGGTTGTAAAAGCAGTCCAGTGTTTACTTCTCACGTGCCTAAATAAAAACAAAGACTTTCTCCAGTGTAGCAACTTGTAAAACCACAAGGCACACAACAAGGTTAATTCTTACTAGACACGTTTTTTATACATGACTGTACGTAAATAACCCAGCGAATATTGAAACTATGTAGTTATGTTTATGACTGTACTATTTTTATTTAATTACGTCTTTAACATCATCACATTTTAAGTAGACCTGAAGGTACTTTTGAGCATAAATCTCTCAAGTACCATGTGCTTGTATTTTAGTAGAGAAATACGTGGGTGTTAGGGTGGCACACCTGCAGCAGCCAACAGCCTCGCCTCTGCTCCGCCATCTTACCACCCACCTTAACAGGAATTTTTTCCCACCCAGACCCCCTAAATCTGGGTACATAAGCCCGGACTTTCAGAGTACGCTGGCAGCTCCCCCGAGCTCCCGACTTTCGGCACACTCACACACAGTCCTACCCTGGGACTGGCTTCTTGCAAAGGGAGCCCCCAATCCCTGGAGCTGGCTTCTTGCGAAGTGAGCCCTCCACTCCACCGAGGTGACTTCTTGTGAAGGGAGACCCTCAAACCACCGAAGCGACTTCTTGTGAAGGGAGACCCTCAAATCTCCGAGGCGACTTCTTGTGAAGGGAGACCCTCAGTCCTTCCTTGTCCAAACCCTTACACTTTAGGCGTGCCAGGAGGCTGGGACATAGGTGACACTGTCGCACATCTCCCGCGTTGCGCATTTGCATAAGGGAACACACCCTATATTAATGCCCATACTAGCCGCTGCAGAACGGGTTATCCAGAAACCGCGATACCTTGTAATCTTTGGTCTATGTCGAGACAACCACGTGCGTAGAGGCTCACGAGTTATAAGTGCAGATTGTGTATCGTACAGCATTTGAGTTGTGGACCAGTGTTATGGTAATTTAGTGTAAATAATTCCAGTGTAAATACCGTATAAATATTGTAAAGCCAATGAATGTACCATGTGCTATTTTCTTGTGCAATACACGTGTGAAACAAAGTTACTTCTTTTCTTCCAATGAGTGTAACATCCAAGGTCCTCGAAATCCACATCAGTCGAGAAAATATCCTAGCTTTGCAGGACCCTAGGGTTAAAGCAGCACACGAACGACGGCGCCAGGCACATTCTCCACCGCGAGCGCATCGCTTAATACCTTCACCTTAGAAAATACCTGGACCGCAGTTGTCCTTCGAGGAATTCTGCCGGAACCAGTGCCAGGCAGTAAGGTTCTCACAAACAGGTAAACAAAGAGCAGATACTCCCCAGTGGAAAACGGTGCACCTGTAGGCGCAACAGAGACTCTCTCAGTTGGATATTGCGGTGCATGGCCCGAGAGCCTCTGCATGTCAGAAGTCCTCTGAAATCTCTGCACCAGGCCACGCCACCGCCGACCAGGCGAGTACAGCAGCTCAAGGCAGAGGCGCGCTTCGAGCCCAAGCCTCTCTCTAACCGCAAACAACGACCCCTTTGTGCGACTGATGCACTGCTCTCCTCGGCTTCACTCACCGGGGTGCGCATATAAGTTCGACCAATGTTCCCCTAAGGTCCCCCTCTTCTCACTCAGCCTCAGCCGCAGGCCTTCAGCCTCCTCGGGGAACACAACCCGCAACTCAAAGGGGTGGCGTCGAGTCATACTAGACATGCATTAGTCGCCAGCACAACGAACACATGCTAATATTCACCAGATTAAGAAGAAAAAGCACTTGTGTTTATTCATTTTACTGTTTTATATAACTATGGTATTAACTGAAGTACAGCAAAATCCCGATTTTATGAGTACCGGGTTATAAATTGAGAGCGATTTTGAGTTTCAGGAACAATCAAAAAATTATAAATATTGTCCAAAAAATGAAAAAATCCCAGGGAAAGTGCAAAAAATCATACAATAAAACTGATAAAAATGTGTTAGCGAGTCCGTAACGATAAAATACATGGGTTGTATGCAACTACTTGCCTTTCCTGAGATAAGAAAAAAAAAAAAACTGTGAAAATTGGTCAACACCTTTGGCAGATGCAATTTAAAACAAGCGCGCGCACAGCGCCTGACGGTAGACTGCCTGCACGACACTGCCTGCGCGTCATGGGAGAACAAAGACAGCGTCGTATCTCCAGTTACCACTCCTCTACCTCTAACCTCCTCTCCCCTTCTGGGTGGAAAATTGTCGTCACGGGCTGTCTAGTTATATCACATGGCACCCAATGCTGTGCTTGCTTAGCAACAAGTCCAGCCAATAGCAGCACACGTTACACACCTCCTCTCCTGCTCCAACACCACCTTGCCGCACCCTCCTCCTCCTGGGTAAATATTTGTCATGAGATTGCTTCCCTTCATTTCAGTAACAAGTCTGGCCAATAACAGCACAAGTTACACACACCCTCATCATTTATACCTTCACCCCCTTTGCTTGCAACTTCACCCCCCAACTTTTTGGTAGTTGACTCGTGATCACTTCCCATCACCATTTCAGTTAGCGTTGTACACAAGTGGTTATCGATTTTCGAATACATTTTCAATAGTTCTACTGATTGATTTTGGCTTTACTTTTGGTTTTCAAGTTCGGACTGCATTTTGATTGACTGCACTGATTGTTGATGATACACTATTTTTACTGGATTACGATTTTTTTACGCCTTGGTCTTCAGTTTAGCTTTTGATTTATTGACAACCTGCACATGTTTCTGACAGCAATTTTAACTATTGTTTTTCTGAAATGAGTGGAAGCAAACGAAACCATGTTTTCGCTAAGTGACAAGTTCGAAATTATTAAAGAAATAGAAGCAGGTAAGTTTTAGATGGCCGAGATCGGTCACCGGCACAAATTACCGCAGACGGCAATACATATTCTCAATTTGGAAGGCCAGGGTAGCGATCAAAAATGCTGTGGAAAGGTAAGGCTGCAACGTGGAGTCTGAAAGGATCAATCAACACTGATCGGGAGAAGGCAGTATTTGATTGGTTTACCCAGCACAGAGCTCGATGTTTACAATATTTTTTTGTGTGGGGTGGTCATACTTACAGTTTTGGCTCGTAATCTTGTTTTTGGAGACGTCTGCCTATAGTTCAAAATAATATTTCAGTAACACATAATCTTATTTTGCTTCAAGATTGGAAATTCACTTTTTAAACTTCTTACAAACATGACTCAGCGCCCAATGTTCACTATTTGTTTTTAGGATGGGGGGGGGGGGGGTGGTCATACTTACCATTTTGGAGCGTAATATTGTTTTGGAAGAAGTCTGCTAGCGATTAAAATACAATTCTATTTTAACGACACATTATCTAATTTTTCTTTAATAAGCTACTGAAAAATTACTTTGCACTTGTTAAAATGACTCAGAGGGCCCTATGGTTACCGTACAATTTTTTTTGACACTGGGTGATCATACTTACAGTTTAGGGTATAATCTTATTTTGAAAGAAGTCTGCCTATTGATGAAAATAAGATTTCAATGACACATTGTCTAATTTTACTTCAACAAGCTGTTGGAAACTCACTTCACACTAGTTAAAATGACTCGGCGTCCAATGTTTACAAATTTTTTTTTTGACTTCCCGTTTCATGATGTAATGATTGAAAGACATCTGATTATGGAGTTAAAAAAATTTCATTTAAATACCTATTATATTTGCAATTACAGATGACTGAAGCTGACATCAAGAAAAATAATGTTTTAATGCAATTTTTAGGAATTTCGGGGATCAAAATCTGTCTGACTTGATTTTAAGTGGCGTCACTTAAAATTGAGGTTCTACTGTATCATCAAAGCAGCACTAATTTCCTCCCACATTGAGGAAAGTAGGGTCACTAAGTTATTAGTCATGTTGATAACACCTTTTTAAATATTTTAGGAAAGTACGTAAACTAAAATAAAAAAAATATTAAAGGATTTTACAGGATTTTTATCACTAATTACTGGATGTTGAAACTGAACTTGGAGGCAACCCCGACTTACCCTGTAAACGTGTTATGCAATATGTAATTTTTGAAGGAAAAAAATGACAATGTTATGACAATGGTATGCAAAATTTAAACAATACCTTAGTTCAAAACCACATAATTAAACACAGAAAATTCTTCTTCTACCAACAGTCAAGTTTAAGGACCACTAGTTGTAGCTAAAATAAAAAAGCACTGTACATAAAGACAACAAATCAGCTGTAGCGTGGACTACGGCATCAGTGTGATAGTCCGAGAGCAATGGCAGCTCGCTTATACTTTCAGAAAATTTTATTTTTTGTTACAAAGTTTGGAGTCTCTTTAAATACCTACCACTCCAAGTGCTATTGATTGTTTGGGCGATGAGAAAACCAGTGAAAGCTGCAGATACCCGAAAGAAGAGGCACACACTCTCCTACTTGCTCCTAGTGGTCTAACTGCCTTACTAGAAGTAATGCGTGGGGAAAAGGAATGGGACAGCATGGAGAAAAGTCTGCATACAAAATTAAGTACTGGCCACATTTTATTTAGGTGCATTTCATGATGTACTGTAAACTGATAGATAAGAATGAGTAATATTGGACAGCTCCAAAATAAATTATTTATAGTAAACTTGGCAACGGAAAACTAGATAACTACAATGTACTTCAAAATATTAACTTGATATCCTCAGTAAATGATCACTTACATTTCACCAATCTGCACTGAATACAATATTTTGAGTGGTGCAACATATACCTAATTTACAGTACTTAATGTAAGATGCACATTGTTAGAACATGTTTGATATCTAGAAAAGCCTCTACAAGCTACATAATTAACCGTCAGACTTCAACACTCACCTTGGCCTGCAATTGCTGCGAAGTAAGAAGCATCTCTCATGTTTGCAGGCCCCTGGTCGAGGTACAAAGTGAATCTGTTGACTGAGCGTGGTGTACCTAGGGAGGAGGAAGAGTCCTTGAAGTTAAGGAATGAACTACATGTGGAGATCCTGTTACTGGTACTAAGGAGGTCAGAGCGTTGTCTGCCAGACGTCGTCTCTTGGACTGCATTCAGACGGTTCAGGTTCTCCAGAACTATGCCCAACCATGGCACATATAATGCTGCAATGCGGGACAGCTGACCCTACATGGGAAAGACCAAATGGGTCATGTTTGAAAGTCACATCAATATGACTGAAAAGCATTTTATAAGTTCAATTCTATAAAACGGGCAAAAACATACATGTAAATCAGTAAAAATGGAACTAAACGTTTTCCTGTTAATAAACTTAAACTCTACCCTCACATAATTTCAAAAGTACATTATTTAGGTTGTAGCCTACCAAGCACTTCAAATGCATTGCAATGTGTTTGTAAGTACAGGATGTCCAGCCAGATTCCAATTCCAAATTCCCGTATATTTCCCACATTTTTCCTCAGAATTCCCGTACACAGAAAAAATATCTCAGAAAAATTAAAATAAATGCTGTAACGACTCGCCATGTGCCTATTTCTCGCAGGTGCAATCAGCCTAACTTAATACAGGTGCTGTAAGAAAATACTCTTGTGCATAAACGAGAAAATATGACAAACGCGGCGTAAATACGTTGGTTACCGTGCGCTGTCAGCGAGAGCGGTCAATGAACTGCGACAGCTGTTTAATAGCATACACGCACTGTTTGTGCGTGTTTCTTTAGTTGTATCTAAGTTTATTATTCACTGCATTGGTTTTGAAAGTGAGATATCATCTCTAGTAGTCGAGTTATTCTTTATTTATTACCTTCATACGCTCTTTCAATGTCAGAAAGCAAAGAACATGGTAAAACATACAACACTATCCTAATTTTCTAATTGAAATATATAAATCAATGACAGTGGCCCTTACAGAAAAGTAAGATTTCTATCACATAATTCTTTTGCTAATATATATTTCGAGCAAAACGATACCTTAATTGCAAGTGAATAACAATTACGTAAATAAAAAATAAAGTGAAAACATACCGTAGCTGTAGGCCTACTCTGCACAATACAGCATGGTACTGTACGTCCCGTTTTTACATTTTCAAGCCTGAAAAAGTATTCCGTTTTAAAGTGATTTTCACACTAACTTAACATGTAAACATTTTCACTTAGAATGGAGTACTCATTGCTGTAGATACGTTTATAATAAGAATGAAATTGGAATGAAAATGGTCAACCTTGATAGGCGTTTTTGCCGTATTGAATTTTGTAACTTTCTTTTGGATAAATCAAATATTTCTCATTATAGCAATTCTACAGTGCCGAATACAATAAAATTTGCTAGCAAAATTAACTTGCGTCATATTATTAATTTGAAAGAATGACTTGTTACGAAACAAAGATACGAAGTAATGGTTGATTGAAAAGTAATTCGAGTGAAGTTTTCTTGCGTCCAAAACTTGAATCAATGGAACCAATTGCATGGATGCATTCAAAGGATTAATAAGATCAAACATAGCTATAGCTATCAATAGGTGAAAGAGCGTCACATCGTATGTATTATGTTAAAAGCACATATCAATTTTTCTCCTATTTATTTTCCAGTTTCACGTAAATGCCCCGGAGTGCGAAAGTGCAGCCAACTATTGGGAACTTCTGCAAGACCCCGTCCATCCATGAATTATTAACTAATCACTGCAGGCACCTTGAACAAGTCAAACCTTGCAGATTTGTTAGTGCCATTGCAAAGTTTGGCGAGGAATTTTTTGTTCTTCTATGCTTACGAAAATTCATGAAGGTAGGGTAGGTCAACCAAAATTTCAAGTTAACGTGTTTGAAATTTAATCCGAATGACATTAACCTGTGTTCGAATATACATAAACTAATGGGTTCTTGAGCAACTTCTCACTTACCCTAAAAGCATTACGCACGTATCTTAAAAGTTTTTTAAAGTAGTCAACAAAAGCCGATCACTTGAATACGCCTGTTATGGTTTTGGTTTCTGTTTACAATTTTTTTTCACACCGAAAGGAGACTCATCTGCTAACCGCCGGCAACCCTGCTCGAGAGGCTGTCAGACGGACATCCAAAACAAGTAAATTTCAATGGACGGCTTGAAAAGAGGCGGAGCTTCAGTCTGGTGTGGGATACAATTCAAACCTCCATTGATACCGCAACCAAACATAACCTTCATTTAGGTGTTTGGCTTCACATGACCCGGATGAGATGTATGTCAAGAAAATTGATTACTTGTTTGGAATTTGCCACTTTTTGAAGTAAACATTGATCTTATGTATTTGCGTATTGAAACTAATATTTTATACTCTTGCGTTCAAATCTTCGAGTACAAAAATGTTTGGTTTCTGCCATCACCAACTAACAAATCACCATGTTTGTAAACCAGCTTTGCTTCCACAGTACTCTACCCCTGCGGTGTGATGTCAGAGGGCGTGTACAGTGTGTTTCGATTCAACACAGAACTGGCAAGTGGGCTGCCTACCCACCCGCAACCGGCTTGAATTCTGCTCGCGGCGCGCTAGCGACGGAGCTACGTTCGATTTCACTGGTTGCCGCCTTCTTACGCAGCATTCTAAACGGTTTAACTCTTTCAACATATATTTACACAGACTTTGGAATATGTTTCAACG
>PNEQ01115301.1:0-20817 GCA_003012365.1 Medauroidea extradentata | reverse complement strand
GTTTAACTACCAATTGCCATAGTCCAGAGTTTCGCCACGTTCCTCGTGATTTTCCTACCAAGGCACATTACGCACACTAAGAACAACAAACAGTGAGTCGTTTTTATGTGACTCGAACAAGGTTCGTGGCCTGTTTACTGGACTGCGGCAGTATGGTCTTATCAGAGTACAC
The DNA here is from genome assembly GCA_003012365.1 of Medauroidea extradentata. NCBI lineage: Eukaryota > Metazoa > Arthropoda > Insecta > Phasmatodea > Phasmatidae > Medauroidea > Medauroidea extradentata. Next base: position 20,645 of record PNEQ01115301.1, on the reverse strand, counting down.
AATGTGCTCGCTATCTGTTTGACTGGTCATTCCAGCACGGCCTCACGAAGAAGGAAGGCAGACTTTAATTCATAACTCTATCACTACTTAAAGTTTTACAATAACATTGACTACTTTGTTTACTAATTATTAATATTGCTGCATTAATAATATATTGCCCTTACTTTGGACACAACACATGCCACAACAACCAACTGATTTTCATTTCAAAATTCAGTATTTTTATTACATTGTTATATGCTGTGAATATTTTTCAGTTTGTATGTATTTGGGTTTAGTGGCATACACAAAACTGTAAAATGCAAATTTTTACATTTACGAGTCACTATGCAAATATTATGAGGGATACGATGATTCTCTGAGAGCAAGATTTAGTCACAATTTATGTCTAAGGTAAAAAAAATATCTGGTACAAATATATAAAAATAAATATACGGTGATGAAAATTGCTGTAGTTTGTTTGCTCGTACAAAATATTAAACATATTTTACAGTAAATTTTATCAGTGTTACATAACATTTTTCTGTATGTAAATTGTAAGGTTTGCAGTGACTTTAAATAGTGAAATACATTAGATGCACGTGATCAAGGCAGTCATAGTTGTTATCTACACGATAAAGTGCACATGTGCAATACTCACTACCCCATCGGTGTATTCACATTTATGGTGCTAGTGACCATCAGCCAAGTTTACAACACTACAGTTTAAATATCATGTAAACATAAACTGTGATCCTGACAAATGTACAGAAGCTGAAAATAATCAACAAATTAGATAAAGAAGAGTTAGTGCTGAAGCTTGCTAATGATTATAGTATTGGTGTATAAACGTTTTCAGAAATAAAATACAACAAAGGAAGGTGCCTTGCTTTTGCTAAACATTGTGACTGTGGTATGAATCCTTTGAAATGGAAGAGTTTGAAAACTTCAACACAGATATTTATACTTTATCCATTCCAAGATTTTAGCAGAAGTAAACATTATCACTGGCAAGCTCTCTGCCATTGGCTGACTGGTTAGTTAACAGTGTCATTGCAGCAGGAAATTTTAACGATGCTATAGTGCTGTGTTTGTGATTTAGACTTAGTTTTTTATTTTTTATTTTTATTTATCATCATCCACCTGATGACCTGGGGATATATGCTTTGTCAATACATTGTTGAATATTTACAGTTTTGAACAAACATAATATAATAAGCAACTATGCATTAAACACAAATTAACAAACTCACTTTACATACACATATAAGTAGGCCTCCCAATACAATTAGCAAACAGTAGTTACAGTACTAATTATATAGTGTATACAATGGTACAATACAGTACTGGTACATGCACAATTAAAATTACATCTTGAAAATCACAAGTATAAAATATAAAAATGATATATAGTGAACCCTCGATAACTCGGACTAAAAGGGCGGAGAAGCTGACCGAGTTACGATTTGTCCGTGTTATCGAGGGGGGTTCTGATAGGAGAAGTAATCAGTTATTAATCACAAGAAACATGAGGAAATCAGTACGCTATCATTTCTACAAGTAAAAGAGGCGGCAATATATACTGCTTTGTATGTATCAATTTACAGGAGGGGGTAGTGGAGAAATTATCACTGTAATGTGGAGAACTATAACAGAAAGAATGTCAAACAACCTGGGCCAGCAGATTGTTTTTATTTATTTCTTATGCTACTTCTGGCTGATCTTTTTTTATCTGTGCTAGAAGCTGGCTCCAAGGCACCCTTCTACCACATAAAAGTTCTCACCCCCTTCTCTTGTTTGGCTGGCGACAGCCTATGTGCGTCCATGTATGTACGTGCGTGTATGTGCATGCGTGTGAGAGATAAGCTAGGGTGGTAGGGCGCGAGCGGAAGTAGTCAAGGTCAACTGGTACAGTCTCAACAGTAATAAAAACACCGCATATGACCACACGCAACTCACGAGATGTTTACATGAAAAATTGCTCAACATCAGCATGTTACAGTGTCTGCAGACAGCTGCTAGTTTCCTATGATAAATTGTTTTTTTTTTTTCAGGGCCTCTTTGCTAGAATACGAGGCCAGGAGCAACGTAAATCTCAGTCTACCTTTCCTCCTTTTTTTTTTGTTTAGTTGAAGTCTTTGGCTGTGGTTGAAGTATAATGTGCGCTTGTAGGCCTCCCTTCATAGTACGTATCTTACCTTGGCTGCATCGTCATAGATCAGTGACTTCTTTACACACACTTTACACTCGAAATAAATTTCACAGATACCATCAACATTAACGGGAACTCAATAAAAGCCTATTCATTTTAATCATTGAACTTTTTCAAAAGCGAGGCCCTCTAGAATGTGCGGCCCGGGGCAAAAGCCCCTTTCTGCCCTGCCCCCCGTTTTTATAATTTACTAAGTTCTGTTTTTTTTTTTCGATATTGCACCGGCCTCTAGCGTAGTGGGTTAGGCGTCAGTTTACGGTGCGATAGGCCCTGGGTTCGAATCCTTGCTTGGACATGGACGTTGTATTGTTCTTTCACCTCACTCCACCCTCATCGGCATGTAAAACGTCGTTAAAGGGCCGTAAAACCCTCTCACTACCTTGCCTACATTGCAATGCAAACCAATGGCTTTTAATTTTTTTTATTAATGTCCGGAATAAATTGTTTTGCAATCTTGAATGTATCGCACATACCAGAACAAAAGAAATTTCCCTTTAGGTACCTTTGTGACCTGTAGTTAGTGTCCAATTCACCAGCATCATACTGAAATGTTTAGTTATGATGCACGTACGTGCATGGCTCATGTGATGAAGAGGGAGGAAAGATAAAGAAGGGAGGTCTGCCTGCTGAGTTGCATCTCCACTCGCATACCTGCTGAGTTGCATCTCTACTTGTGTGCCTCGCTAGCAACATTTAACCACACGGAACTTGCCAGATATTTTACGGTGGGATTATTAAAGGCTATGTAGCGATGAGCAACTGCTTTTAATGCTGTTTTTAAATAAAACGTGATGGATTGGTTATATATTTTGGTAACTTATTAAAGAAGTGTAAACGTATGTTGTACATGCCCTTTGAGTATACAGAGCGTCTATATACTTGGGAAAGTTAATAAAAAAAACTAACTGATTAAAGTTAAAGTTAATCTCTTAAACTATTAACTGATTTAAGTTAAAAGTTAACTTCTTGGAATATTAACTGATTAAAGTTAAAGTTAAAAGAAAACTAACTGATTAAAAGTTAAAAGAAAGAGTACATATTTGTATGGACGAAAATATTGACCTTTTATTTACTGGTAAATATATATACAAGATAAACTGTATTTAACAAATGTAAAAAAAAAACTATATTTTAGCCATTTTGTTTCATTTTCTGAAAACTACATTTATCAAAACAATATGTATAGGAAAAAATAATTCAATATGGTGGTCCAAAGAATGATTAACGTGACTTTTTAAAATTATACTTTCTTCCGCGCAATGCTGCTGACCTGCTATATTTTTGGTTATTTATGCAATAGAATTTCAAACAAAATTAACGGTTTAAGAACTCTACCTCAGTTGTTATTATTATACAATTACAGATAGTAATCAAACATGAATTACAATAATTATTTAACTTACCTTTACGTGTGTTCTTAAATTTGATGCATATGTAACAGATGCCTTGATGTACTTACATTTTGGTGCACATAACACACACTTGAAAGTCAAATTACAGCTGTTTCCATCACTTTCCACTTCTTCAAAAATAGATATAATTCCTGGCCACTTTGACATGTTCAAAGTTGCTAAAATCGCAATAATAAACTTTTACAAACTCAACATGATGATGCAACAAACCTGCAAATAAAAAGTAATTATTGGGGTGAGACTCGTGGTGCGCGCGTTTTACTGCGAGAATAACGTTCTATTGTTCTTTAGTGACTTCTCTTTGTATCAATCTGCTGATCTTGATGGTGGTGCCACCTGGCCGACTAACTTACGAACCCACGCGTGTCTTTTCAGTTCAGTACAACATGCGACCAACAGGTAGTGTTTGTGCTGCTTTACTGCTCCGTGTAAGGTTTGTGTATCATAACAAAAATACTGTTTGCCATGTTAACATTATTTGTCGTAATTTTAAGCCTCATCGTAGTGCAATAAATGGCTTCCCGGTTTTCAGAAACTAACTTGTTAGTTTATTAATCGTTAACTAATAATTTTAACAATTAAAAGTTAAAGTTAATGTGCTTACAAAGGAACAATTAAATTAAAAAGTTAACCAGATTATTAATGATTAATCTTAATCGTTAGTTATTTTAATCGTTAATCCCAAGTCTGATGCTGTATATGTCTGAGTTTATGAGAACTTTTTGTTGAATATTGATGAATTTCACTATTTATCTTATATTAATTTTGATTTTGTGTGACCAATTTCAAAATGTTTATAATATACACATAATAAAAAGTTTTAATCTTATACATTTTAAACAACTTTCGACACAATGAAGATCTTTTAGCCTTGGCTATTATTCTAAGTGCCTGTTTTTTGTAAGATAAAAATTCTTTTACTTTCTGTTTGGTTTCCCCAAAACTCTATGCCATATTTCATTGTTGTAGAATTTAAAAAAGCATGATATGCCATTCTTAGGGTATTTGCGTTAACCACTACTTGCAGTGCCCTTAGTAGAAAGCATATTGATGCTAGCTTTGTCGCTAGGTTATTGATGTTTTCATTCCATGACAACTTCTTTTCAATATATAACCCTAAGAATTTTATACTGGTGCACTAAGCTATGCAATTACTCTTTTTAATGTGCTCTAACAATTTTGCAAGTACTGCTAATTGTTTTTTTTTTTTTTATTTCAAAAATATTGAATAATTTTTACCACCAATTTAGAAACTACATTATTTTGTTAATACATTTTTGACTGTTGTATCTCAATATAAAAAAACAACAGCAGGATGTCTACCAGTCTCAGAATTCACAGAAGTCCTAATAAACTCGCAAGTGGTGAAGAGATCATGGAAAAGTCACAAGACTGTAAATAAGGTCCCTCATTTTTGCTAAATTCACTTAGGGATTTTTAAAGTGGTTGCAATTTTCAATCATGACTTTATATGTTATGCTTCCTCATTTCTAGCAGCATATGTGTCCCATTAATTTACGTATTTTAATTTCCAGTCTCACATTATGCTTTGACCTTTTGTATGGCATGGTTGTACCATTACATTTGCTCTGTTGGCTGACATATGTAATAATAATATATGGGTTTATGTACATACACAATTGCTAATGGCTGCTTGTTGTAAAATCTATGATCATGCAAGCCACAAAGATAACAGAACATTTGACTATACAGTGTGGGGCTGAATTCAACCGACAAATTTTGGGAGGTGATTCCTTATGAAAAAACAAGTAGAAAATATATGTGTCACTTTGTACCTAAAACTAATATTAAGGGCGAGTCCTTAATCATTAAAAATTTAAAGTGTGTTTAGGTAAAATAATGGAAATTAAGAGGTATTTAATAATGACAAGTTGAGCATTGTTTTTATACCACTGGGACCTTGAAATACACATTAGAATCACATAAATACCTTGCACCCTAATACAAAATAGTAGGGTGGCTACCCCTTTTATTACATGCCACTTTTATACCTTCAGGAATTACGAACTTTTAATGCGGTTTTCTACTAGAGAAGTACGTCTGAAGTAAAAAAGGTCGCATTGTTGTAAATGAGTAGGACCAACAGTTTTCGTGTAAAATTCGTAAAAAACTGGGCTGCAGTCAGACAGTTACTACGTAGGCAATATGGCATACATGTTTGAATGGCTGGCTGCCGTACCAACTGCTATGACTGAGGGATGGAAGAGAATGGAGGTCTAACATTTCATCAACAGTTAAGATCATTAGATATAATAACACAAAGAACCGAACAATGTCAGAGAACCGGAAAAGGAATTGGCCATGACCGATATCAAGGGATTTAACCCATCATTCGCTTGGAGTGATTTCAGGAAACTATGGGAAACAGGATCAATGATGGGCGGAATTGGGAATCGAACCCGTAAATTCCTGCAACGTGATAGACTTGCACCACCTTGCTCCTTTTTAAGAATGGAGGAATGTTGTTGAATAACGTTAGCAAAAACAAGGTTACAGTACAAGTAACAATTTATTTTAGAACTGTCTGTATATTAACTGCTATTTTGTAATACCAGTTGTAACATGTAGGTTTCAGCTCTTAATTACACACATTTAAACTTTAAATCCTGGTCATGTTAATGTTATCATTTAAAAAGTATTTGTATTTTTGTTACATTGGGGCTGATTTTATTACTTAGAATTTGTGTTAATGTTAATTCATTTTTTGTTTTTATTTTTATAAAGGATTCTCAGTACGTAAGTGATATAGCAGTTTAATGCAGCACTGGAGTGACTTGTGCAAGGCATAAAAACATTTTAAGTGCAGTAGAGATTTACATACTCTTTATTGTAGTGCAGTTGACAAATAATAAGCACGGACGCAACCACAGAATAAATAAGTAGTACTTATTTATTCTGTGGATGCGACTGAAGGAAGGGACTGTTCCATGAACTGTGATGGCGAATGGATGTGTGTGAGCCACCGAGCTGCCTTGGGTCGAAGTCTTGCGCTTTTGAGTTCCACTGAAGGAATGAAGGAAGGATGTCCCACTGGCCAGTCCAGAAGGCTCTCTGAAATCCTTCCATGTTGCATCGCGAGGTTTAAAAATGAAGAATTCCTGGTAAAACCTCCATCTCAGTAGTGTTAACATTCCACCGCCACGTTTCCCCGAACAGAACAGTTCAGTAATATTTTTGGACTTATTTTGTTTAAACTGACGGAGACCCCTGAAATTTAAATGGTCTACCTGAGCATAGCTAGCAAGTGAAAACTGTCAGTAATTGATGGACAAAATTGAGAACTTAATTTGCTGTATGTGTGTGCTGCACGTTGGTTTGTCATTCTCCAGCACTTTGCTATGTTATCAGAATCAGAATTTACTTAACTATCCTTATTTTCACTTCTACATAGTACTTGAGAATATTCACAACTTATTTTTTCAGTAATCCTTTCATGTGGGCCTAAGGTTATTAGGACGGCCAGTAAACTTTAATGAAGACATGAATTAAACGTATTATTTTATTTTGGACAGAGATTTTGGTGTCGTCAGTAGTATTCCATTTTTTACTGTAGTATTTGTGTACGTCATGTCACGGTCTGTCTTCAATAGTCCGTTTTCTGTTTGTCCCTACATAAATTTGGTTTTCTTAATCACTCATTGCTGTGAAAATACTTCAATGATTGTAATATAAACATGAAAATATTACATTGTGTAGTGTATTTGGATCCATAAAGTTCACTGAATTCACTGTTGTGTACTCTACTAAATTTGAACGTTATAAAAACTGTAGAGTATAATACTTCTACTGAATACGATTACATAACATTTAACTATTATGTGTTCTTCTAGATGACCTCACAAACATTCCAATTCGTGTCCTCACTTTTAATGTCCTACCTTGCTTATTCGAGATGTCGTAATGACAGCAGATTTTTATATGAACTGCCAGAATGCATACCCCAGTTATACGAACATGTTTATTGATCAGTATGACGTAGGTACCAGAACTGGATTCTTCTCGCAACTGCCCACAACCCACTGTTTTCGTATGTAATCCTCATTAGTTGACTACAGCTATACATGTACAGGAACGTGAGGAATACGAATAGTATGTCTGTAATCACACATTGACTTTAATCACACATACAAATTATTGCAAATGTAGCAGTACTCAATTATTAATGTAATGTTTACAGTATCTGAATATTCCTCCATTATTGTCAACGAGTGAGCTGGTGCAAGTGTGTCATGTTACAGGAATCTACGGGTTTGATTCCCGACTCCACCCATCCTTGTTCCTGTTTCCCATGGTTTCCCGAAATCACTCCAGGCGAATGACGGGTTGAATCCCTTGATATTGGTCATGGCCGATTCCTTTTCCGGTTCTCTGACATTGTTCGGTTCTTTGTGTTACTATATCTAATGATCTTAGCTGTTGATAAGATGTTAGGCCTCCCTTAGTCATAGCAGTTGGCACAACAGCCAGCCATTCAAACGTGTATGCCGTATTGCCTATGTAGTGAGAACTGTCTTACTACAGCCCACTCTTTTTACGAATTTTACACAAAAACCGTTGGTCCTACGAATTTACAACAAGGTGACCTTATTTACTTCTGATGTGCTTCTCTAACAGAAAAAGGCATTAAAAATTCATCATTCCTGATGGTAGAAAAGTTGCATGTAATTAAAAGGGTAGCCACCCTAGTATTTTGTATTAAGGTGCAAGGTATTGACGTGATTCTAATGTGTGTTTCAAGGTCCCAGTGGTATAATGAAATGCTCAACTTGTCATTATTAAATGCCTCTTCATTGCCATTATTTTACAAAAATACACTTTAAATTTTCTATGATTGAGGGCTCATACCGCCTTTAATATTAGTTTTAGGTACAAAGTGTCCTGAATATTTTCTACTTGATTTTTCATAAGGAATCACATCCCGAAATTTTGTCGGTCAAATTCAGCCCCACCCTGTATAGAAAAGTAGTGATGTACTTGATACAGAAGAATTAACCTAAAGGTTTTTTTACCAAGCAATTCTGATTTTGAAGTTCAGTCACACTGAAAAGAGAACAGTGCTCAATGCACTTTGAGTACAATGGAAGGCAAGCCATCAAGAGCCACTAAGAAGGAAAATACCACAAGAAGTTATTTACGGAATATGCGAGGTCAGGGAGCATGACTGCGTTTCTATCACAGCCAGAAAAAGTATGACAGTCATGAGTCGACGTGCGTGATTACTGCACATACTAGTGGGACACAATTAGACTTATGTCCCACATCTTCAAATGAGACTGCAACCCCATCCCCTAGTACAAGTAAGGTTGGACTGATGTATAAACTCAGTTTTTGTTCAGACACTGATGTAAAAAATGCAGAATTTCTTTGGGCATTACATGGTTTCATGAAAGGGTATAGCTTTAAAAGTCAAAGAGGAACTAATACTCTTTTTGCAAAAAAATGTTTCCTGACAGTCAAGTTGCCAAAGAATTTCAGATGAGTCCTACCAAAATTACATATTTGATTTGTTTTGGCACAATATTTTCATCACGAACTTAGTGAAGAAGTGTGATTTGCTACACATCACATTGCATAGCAACTTTTGGGATGTAAATGGAAACAAGATTATTACTAGACACTGGAACTCCTAATTTTGGGTCACTCTGCTACTGTTGATCTTGTGGTGGATTTAAAGAAGGTCTTGCAAAGATTAGTGGTCTAAGATAGTGCAAGTATCTATGGATGGGCCCAATATGAACCGGTCATTTCTATAAAATTTGAAAGCTGAAATGAAGTGCTTTGAAGAGGATCCTGAAATGCAAAGCAGGTTGAAATTTAGTGTTATTTTTGAAGTCCTTGTACAATATTTTTAAGGATACACCTGCAAGGCGATCTGATTTCACTTAAACTATGGGCTGCAGTCTACATAATTAGAAATTCTGTAATTGTCTGTGGTTAGAGAATGTACCAGTTTGCGAGATAGCTATCAAAATTTTTACTCACATTAAGACTTTTTTTTAAGTCCACTGAATTTTGTGAAACATTTTCTGCTCAGAAAGTAAAGAAGTGTTTATTGGACCCACTTCTTCTTGCTAAACTGCATTTCTTCTTGACAATAGCATACTCTTTAGACCCATTTTTAAGAAAATTTCAGACTTCTAAACCAATGGTACTGTGTTTACATGAAGCCATAAAAGATTTAGTAAGTTTATTGGTGGGGCAATTTATTAAGTTGGATATTTTAAGAGATGCTACCACTGCAAACATGCTGACACAGTTTGATTTAGATGATGTAAATACTGTAATGGAATCACATTGTCAAATTTGAATATTGGGTTGGCTGCAAAGCATGAATTGAATGTTTCTCATGTAAATGAGTTACAGATACAACAAATCTGGCTAGAGTGCAAAAAATTTGTGGTTTTTACTGTTAAGAAAATTGTGGAGTGAAGTCGTATCAAGTATAAAATGGTAAAATCGGCTTCTTGTTTGGATTCAAGGAAATTAATAAATAAAAAAGTAGAATGCCTGACAGATATGGATACATGTTTGCAAATGCTTATGTCTATAATGCGGCAAGACAGGTGGGAACTTGCGCAGACCCCAGTTTGAGGCGGGATGCACACTACTGTCACATGACTGGCGGTAGGAAAATTGGAGGGGATCAATTCTGGCTTGACTCAGGCGCTTGCGGCTCGCTTCCGCGCACCATGTCTGGAGCCAAGTTACACAGTACAACTGAGCCTACCCCATCAATGTAGAGAATTAAGTTCAATCTCGTTCAATGGACGGCCATTACGGGGACAGGTGCGTGAAATCATATGCAACGTTGCGACACATCTTAGTGAAAAAAAGTTTATGTATGGCTTAAAGTACAATGTTACAGAAGCGATAAGTGCTACAACGGGTGTGTGTGTGTGAATCAGTCGTTAAAAGGATTTTGGCTGAGGGAAAAGTAAGTAGCCGAAGGGCTTTGAACTGTTTAACACTTAAGGGAAAAATATTAGAACGCAAAAAAATGTATTGAAGTTGACGATTTTAGGTGTGGTGTAGTGAGAAGGAACGTGCAGAAATTTTACATAGTCAGAAAAATAGTTCCAATATTAAATAAATTAAACAATACAGGGGAATTATAAAGTCAGTGAAACATTTCATTAAATCGGTACAGCGAAATGGCTGATAATAATGTAACAAATTATATACTATGTGAAAGAAAAACTTACTAAGTTTTGTTTTACACTAGTTACAAATGTTCTATGTGTCCACCTTTCGTCACACAGCGCACATCTAATCGTTAGTCCAATTCTGCCCATACCTGACCCAGCATATCAGGAGTGATGGTTAGAGCAGCTGCTACGATGCAATGTCGCAAGCCTTCAAGGTTCTGTGGTAGAGGTAGAACATAAACACTATCCCACAAGAAAATATCGCAAGGCGTCTGGTCCGCCGAACGTGGTGGCCACGGGAGGAGAACTTGGTCAGCGGCCGCTCCATGGCCTATCCAGCGATGGGGTAGCGTCTCTTTCAGATAATCTCATACCAAATTGTGGTAATGCGGTGGAGTGTTTTGGCACTATCTTAAAAAAAACTTTGAGAGTTTTTCTTTCACGTAGTCTATAATTTGCCACGATATTCTTAGCCATTTCACTGTACCGATTTAATGAAATGTTTCACGGACTTTATAATTACCCTGTACTTTGTGAGATGATGGGTTTTAAGACTGCAGTAAAGAGTTTTTGACAAAACTGCTAAAGATGCTAAGTTTTCCGTTGGAAGAAGTGTCAGTCATGGAGTAAGATTTTGATTGAGAAGCCGGATATTGCAGCGTGGAGGGGACACTGTCTACAAGAAATACGCACATTTTGAAATGCTGGTCGACCAATTGTGTGTGTAGATGAAACATACATCCATGGCACCCACTACATTAGTTCATGTTGGCAGCCTGATAAAAAGTTGGGGGTAACTGAGCCTATACGGAAAGGCCAGCCAGCGTACATGCAGGGAGGGAAGATGGTTTTGTACAGAATGCATTGTTGTTATTCCGGTCAAAACAAAAAATGGAGGATTATCACAATGAGATGAATTTAGATAATTTTTCAAATTGGGTACAAGTGAAATTTGTTCCTTATATATCTGAAAACTCTGTAGTTGTGCTCTACAACGCAAGTTATCACAATGTCCAAAAAATAAGAAATCCACTTCTGCTACCCTGAAACACGACATTCAACAATAGCTAAAAATAAACAAAACAACGTGACATTCCCTTCTAAACTTACTAAATCCGAATTGCTGTTGCTAGTGAAATAAGTACCCACTTCTAAAAGCTTCAAAATCGACGACTTAGTCAAAATAAATGGTCACGAAATAATCAGGCTGCCTCCCTACCATCCCGATCTCAACCCAATTGAATTAGTTTGGGGACACATTAAATTAAAAGTTTGTGAAGAAATGTCATCCTCACTCAATGACAAGGAGAAATCATGTGAAGATCTCTTTAGTAGGTAGTCTGTAGATGAATGGAAATAATGTTGCCGGTATGTAATAATCATTGAAAAAGAATTCTGGAATAGTGATAAGTTGTTAGATATACAGAAATGTACAAGATTACTGTCAACCTTGTGGATTATTCTGATGATTCTTCGAGAGACGCAGAAAACGAGAGCTTCACTTCAGACTCAGATTAGATAAATAACGTACTACTTCTATTTTAGTTTTTAACTTTTTTAAATAGGGACAAAGTGTTAATGTCTGGCATTAATAACTAATTATGTTAGATTTTAGAAGCTATGCTTCTATTGATCATCCTGTGTTCTTGTGCTGAAAGGCAAGACTGAAAAGTAGTGTAAATTTTGTGACTTTTACCTAAGATAGAACTTTCATGACAGAATCCAGCAGTCTAAAAAAAAGGTGATTTTAACTCAACTTTTTAGTTTTGGATGTTTCAAATGGTTTAAAATGGCAATTGGCAAGACTGTTAGCATGCTTGTGGTGTGTAAACTTTAAATTTCTTCTGTAATTATGTATGTATTAATATATTTTAGTGTTTGGATGTATAAAGTTATGTAGGCCTATTTCCCAGCCATGACTACATTATGCAGGCCCTGCATTATAACACTCGTATTGCGTTCGTGTAAGTCAAGCTGGCATTCTGTCACCTTGGTATTAAGGAGAGGTTTTGTCATGGTCGCGCATTCCCCTCCAAGCGCTGGAGAGGTAGAAAGGGGAGGGCCAACATAAGCGCAGCGATTACGTACAAGGTTCAGGTTTAACTTGCCACACTATACTAAGCATACCACTGCACTCCAGTTAGAATGAGCAAGTTTGCAGTTCACTAAATTTATTTGTGATGCTGAAAAAGAGAAATTTAAATCATTTTATATAGGAAAACACAGCATGGACACAATTTATGCAGAACATTAAGTGGTAAAGATGAGTTCAGAAATTTATGGACTGTGGTTAAGATTTGGTTAATACTCTCTCGTAGCAATGCCTTTGTAGAGTCAGGATTTTCTGTAAATAAGGACATGCATATCGAAAATGTACATGAAGAGTCACTGATTGCGCTGAGATGAGTGTATGATGGTATATATTATGCTGGTGGAGAAGAAGCCATGCATGTAGACAACACAATGGCCGGTTATGCTAGAGGATCATGTTCCAAATATAGGAGTATCCTGGAACAAAAAGGTGAAAAAAACAGGAAATTAGGCCTAGAGAAGGTTACTAAAGAAGAAGAAAAACAAAAGTCTGAAGAGTTACGACAGCTGCAGATCAAATAATCTAGTTTGAAAAAAAAAAAAACGTAACTTGAGGAGAAAAAAGTTAAAAACATAAAATGCAATTTTTAGGGTTTAATGTTTGTATATACATACATATATTTCAGATTTAAAGTTTGAACTTGGTATAGTTTTGAGTGTAGGTGTGAGTTCTCCAGTACAAGACAGAAACAATTAATTATTATAATTATAATTTGACAAATGGTTTTTGTATTTAGTCGACTGGCAGCCAATTCCGTATTATGTTATCTAGACTTATGTTTGCAAATATATTTCAAGGATTGGTCTTTAAACTTTCTGTGTGTAGTTATTCAAAATGGTTGTCAAGATACATTAGAGTTACCTAATAGTTTATGATATACCTAACTCATCTTAGTTAGACAAGGAAAAATTTTATCTGAGGCAGATTAAACAGGGAAAACTCAGGGAAATTGAGTGGAAGAAGTGTGTGGGAACCCTAACTTATTCTTCTGAACTTTATTGTGACTTTCATCACGTTGTTAAACAGTGCTCAACACATAGTTTTGCAAAATGTGATAGACCCCAGTACTATAGTTATCACTGAACCAGCTTGGGTGAACCAAGAGACCTTGGAATTTTTAAACTGACACTGTATTCATAATTCCCTGTCGCTGTGTCGTAAAATACTGCCCAGCACAAATTGTGCTGTAGTGACAAACTTCTTAATCTGCACAAGCCAGCATAAATGGATTTTTTAAAACTTGATATTTTTTGCAGCAGAAGTTATTTGAAACAAGTATATGGTGGCTGGGAGTAATCAATGATGCACCGCTAGTTGAGCTTAAAATAATCCAATTGTTAACTTTTAATTCTACCTACAAGTTCAAAGCAACAGTGTAACAATTGCCTGTGTTCAAATCAGTCCTTATAGTTATGAGTATTCTTCAGCATATTTCTTTGATTATTAATCTGTGTTTAAATCAGTAACCAAACACATTCCTACATTATTCTTGACAATGATTTATTTGAAATATTTAGTTTTAGTTATAATTCATATGTAGGATTTGCAACATGTCTTATTATAGTTATGAAATTTTGTAATGTATGTTCAAAAATTTGGGTGATTGAATCCGTATTATTTGTTACCAATTAGAGAAAATTAGTGGACAAGAAAATATTTTTTTTAAATTTTGTTCCTTAAATTTCAGATGTATTTCCATTTATGAGAAATAGGATTTAATTATTTTACTTCTTCAGTAAGCACAAAGCAAATGTTCTCTTCTCAGTGTGGAAGTAATCAGAAAATTTTTTAATGTGGTAAGTCCTTTGAATACGTTTAATGTCTAGTGTATATGAAAATAATGGGGTTAGTCATTATACATAGCCCCGTTAACAGCATGGTAATAGCATGATAGCTAACATTTTTTTAAAACTAAAACTGGCGTAGGTCTACTGATAACATAGATGATTGTTGTGTAGAAGATTGTGAATTATTCTGGTGTTTGTGGAATGGTTGTTTTCAGCACTAAGAAATTTTATATAGGTATTGTGTTATCTGTGGAAATAATTTGCACCTTCTGAAAATATCAGGCTTGTGCTCTGTCAAAGGATCAACTCTTATCCTGTTCTTGCATTAATAAATATACCTTAATAAATTTACTTAGCATAAGTTTTTGAGCCAAATGGAATATTTAAAAAATCACTCAAGAATTGGCTTAGGGTTGCTACATGTCTGGAAAACAGGGGATACCTGGAAAAGTCAGGGAAACAACTTTTGTTACCTGGAAATTCAAATGTGTAAAGTGTTGTATTTGTATTAATGTTGTGAATGTAAATAATATAAATTCTTCACAAAAAAATTTATAATTTGTTTATATATTAGAATGCAGGACACATGTTTTGGTTTCCGATAGATTGCCCTACGAACATATGGAATATGAGGCTACTATAACTGTTTATGAATGAAGACAACTTAAGATAATCTATTTTGACTGTGATATCTGTTAGCTGTGTTTCAGTGTGTTGTAACATAATTTGATGTTGTTTTGTAACAAGGGCCTTAGCAACATTTTTGCAAAGATTAGCTACAGAGTCAATGTTGACAGCTAGTAGATGAGAATCAAACTGTAAAATGAGCCTGATC
Organism: Medauroidea extradentata; assembly: GCA_003012365.1. Lineage (NCBI taxonomy): Eukaryota > Metazoa > Arthropoda > Insecta > Phasmatodea > Phasmatidae > Medauroidea > Medauroidea extradentata. The sequence goes on along the minus strand of PNEQ01115301.1, from coordinate 5,162 downwards.
AAATTCCAACTGGTATTGAAGATAAGAGTGTGGTACAAAAGGGCCTTATCCACTGTTATTAGGAAATCAATGCACTGTAAATAGGGCCTTATCACATAGTAAGGTGAAATTTTTAAATTCCATTTCATTTTAGTGTTAGTGGAACCATTTATACTGAGTACATAACTGTTTTATGTTACAAGACCACTAATCTCTTCAGTTATATAAATCCCCTGCAATGAAAATGCCTTTGATATATAAGTAATTGGCATTGTTTTTTATGTATCACCACAGCAGTGACCTTTTTTCTCTATGACAATGGTCAATACAAGTGACTTAAAAACTAGCGGTCAAAAAATCCTGTCTTGCACACTCATACCCATATACTGTAAAAATGTGTGGTTGTCATTTGTTTATACCTGAGCTGAGAAAACAGTTTTTAAAGTAAACAGTTTCTTGTGAATGATTTGTTTAGTGCATAGTTAATAAAATGTCTCAAAGCTTAAAAATATTAAAAATATGTTTTAATGTGAATATGACTGAACAAAAAAGACAGAACAACTATAGTGATGGCAACAATCCTAAAGTATGTTCCAGATTTCACCGTATGCTGTAGAACAACAATACCTACTTGAAGGGAAAAACTTTAATTAGAAGCATGCTGTTACAAATATAGTTAATACTGACAAACATTTTGAAACTGTATTTTATGTACTGCAATTCCAAGAAGTATTGATATGGAAAGTGATGATAACATTGACTACGTAAATAGTGTGTTATTCACATAACAAGGTATCTTGTGATTCAAAGTTTCAATGTAAAATTGACTGTAATTTGTTAAGTAATAAGGCATATGAAAGTGCAAATAATCCAATTAACATAGTTGTTATAAGACCTCTTGTGAACTACTTGAGTGGTGACAGTGAACCAGACGATAACCCAGATTGTATGGTACACGAACTATCATCTGGAAAGGGAGATAATGAAGAAACAACAGAACAGACTTTAGGAGATGGTGTGGTAGGACAAAATGAAAGAAAGAGGAAGAGGGAAATCCAGTGTAATAGAAGAGAGAAAAAGAAACATAAATATGGGGGTAAGAGATAAACTGCATTTAAAGGGAAAATAAAATCAGCCAAAAAAGTGCAACCAAACCTGTGCATAAGTACGTATTGCACCAACAATTGTTCAATAATTTTAGAAGATGGAAAAGAATCACTGAAGAATGAATACTATTCTATAGGCGACCCTACTAGACTAAGGGATTGGCTCATAAAGTATATCCCTAGTGTGCCAAATAAATGACGGTTTACTAAAAATCTTGACAAACAAAGATGCACCAAATAGTACTTTGTGACTACAAACTGATGCTGCTGCTGTTCAGGGATGTCTTCCAGCGCCCGTTGGATGAGCTAAGCAATGTATTCGCTCTGAGTGACAGGCTTCGCCACACCACTATTGCCAAGCATGCCATCGAGCTTGAGCATAAATGCCTTGTTTATGAGCCACTTGTCAACTACTTGCCACACCACAACCAATTGCCACACCAAGCGGGTATCATCAAAGAACAGGTACAGAAGAGCTGCATGATGGCATCATTGAGCCATCCAACAGCCAATACAGCTTCGCAGTATTCTTGACACCGAAAAAGGACTGAACTTGGTGCTTCTGAGTCGACTTCCACTACCTAAATTTCTGCACCATGTCAGCTGCACCACCATATATTAATGTTAAGGATGCTCTGGCTTCTCTGGGGAATGCAAAGATTTTGTCCACGCTCAACCTTCAGAGTGGGTACTAGCATGTCCCCATGAGACCTGCAGATTGTCACATAAACTGCCACAAGAAATATTTCATAAGAAATATTCATTTTAGAAATAATTTATTTGAAACATTTCATACATTTATCAAGAATAATATTGACCAATATATTACCTAACAGTATTCTGTATTGAAACCATAGTTCTGATGCTTGAAGGCATGGAGGTCTTATGTATGGCTTTTATTTTTAAAGCATACATGAGAGTCTTAAAAAATGAGTTCTACTTATGAAAAATTAACTTAATATTTCTTATACAATATTCTATAGTAAACCATTTATAAACTTTCTGCTTACATATAAGTTTTAAAATTGTGTCGAAGCACTATGTTTGTATAGGAATTAAAAATAATTACATTGTAATTTAATATGTACCTTGTAGCATTAAAGAATATTAGGTATGTTCCCAACATATAATTAATTTTGTCTGAGACTACTTAAAAGTGATTGTGCTAAGTGAACTGAACCTTGAACTATCCTAACACACCTGCCGGCTTTTGTGTAATGTAGCATCTGTAGTATGTATATACATGCATTACACACATAACAATGAGGTATTAGCCAAATATTTTCTGGGTCATTACCATTCTGGGAATGGCCAATCTCTCTTTCACATTCTTGAATAACATTACATTCATCAGCATCTTCATATTTCTCTCCCTCTATGTCCTTATTGCAGTCTTCATTTCCCCCTATTTTATTATTGCAGACTTCATCATTTTCCACTGTGTCAGTATTGTAGTATTTATTATTCCTGTTTTCCATTGCTTCCAAAGACTCTAAGAACATATTAAGCCATATTAATTTGTAGAATTTTGAGTAAGTTAGCATATGCATTGATACTACAGTACACAAGATCATACAAAATGTTACAGACATCTTAATTTGATGTAATATTAAAAAACTAGCTATTACCCTTGACTTTGTTCACATTGTTTTCAATTTAATGTCTTTTTGAGTCATGCAAAAGTTCAGTCTAAGAATTCCAAATTATTTTAAGTAATTGGCAAGGAATTGTACTTATATTTCCAAGTTAATTTAAACATAGAATTTTTGTAGCATATAGAATAAATTTGGAAAAAAAAAAAACTTTTAGAAATATGTATTGATAGAAACTTTTCGGCACTTGAAATATATAGTTATAATGTGACTACTGGTAATAATACAGTAAAACCTTACCAAAAGGGAACTCTATTGAACCCAATATTTTGTTCAGTTTTGGCAGGTTTATTTTTTTTACAGGTAAAGTAGCAGGCAATAAAAAAAATAAGCCTTTTTGTAAAACTAATTTAATTTTCTATCTACAAAATTGGACAAAAAACATGTGTGCCTATTATTTCACAACAAAATAATAATAAACAGTATTCAGGTCAGGTCATTACATTACCCATACAAGTAAAGTTCTCATTTGGAGGCTTGGATTGTAACTTTTATTTTGATAGTAACCTTTTGGATCAGTTCTGTAGCTTCGTGCATCAAGTTAACCAGCATTGGACATATTTTTAAAGCAGCAAATTCCTCAAGGTCGTGCATAGTACATAGAACCACAGCATAGTTCTTGATCTTTAAGTCGGCCACAGTTGGTTTGGTTTCATCCTCTTGATCGTTGTTTTGTTTTCACCATCTCCATTGTCATCTTTATCAGTTTCTTTAGCTCGATTGTTCTGGACTAGTTAAAGAGCAATTCCAACTCCTTCATTAGTGAGATCATTGTTGAAAAAACAACAGCCTCAGCTTCAGTACCCTAGCGTATTCTTTTCAGATGTTCAGCAAGCCGATAAAGGGGTGTGTTGTTCCCATCATCAATGCCATCAGTCTCATGATCTTCTCTTGAAGTCTGGTTTTGCCAAGCATTTTTGTACAGTGTCATGACGACTATCTATTGCGACACGAGCAACCTTCTAAACACAGTTCCTTATAGTAGTATTTTCGGTTAGTTCTGTCAATGATGCACTGTTCCCTATTTATACTACAAGAATATGCTGTTGACATTTGCTTCCTGTGAAAATATTTGAGTGTGTATATTACACCCTGGTCCATGGGCTGGGTTATCATTGTTGTGTTAGCAGGAAAAAAAATTTAGTATTATGCTAAACTGTTTCATATGAGGAAGTTCGTAGGCTTTCACGGCCGTTGTCCACAGTGTCTAGGCTTCTGGGTTGTAGCCACGTCAGTGTCGCATATCTTCCCGATGTTTCGGACAGCATTGCAGCTTCCATCTTCAAGGGTGAAGTTTCTAGTCACAGTAACTATTTCCTTCTGACTCTTTGCGAAGTCCTTTTGCCTTTATATACTGTAGGCTGTACCTGGGTGTTCTCTGGTTGGCTAAAGCTGTCGGCCAATCCACAACCTCCTTGGCTGTGATTGGCTGAGGTGTTCAGCCAATCCGTGTCTACTTCGTTCCTGATTGGCTGTGCTGATTGACCAATCGTGGACGGGCTTGTTGTGGTCATTTGGTCCAGCTGAGTTTTTTGATTATGGAAAAGTGGTGCCCAACTATTGCTTAATTTGTATCCATAGTAGCAATCATCAAGTATGAAAATAAAAAAAAAGCCAATTGTTTTTCACTAACTGAAGTATTTCACATAGCCAAATTTTTGGCTGGTAATTTAATATAATTATGTTGATAGATCACATTTAGTTTCCACTGTAGATTACTTTGTATGAGACTAGTTATTGAAGGCCACTGGAACTGTGAAACACAATTAGAAAATGAGTTGGGAGACGTCAGAGAAAAGAAAAACTTAAGGTACTAACATGTACATTGCAGCTCAAACTAAACAATGAATTCCTGGCAGGAATTGAGTTTTAACAAAAGGCTTGCACAAATCACAACTTACTATAATATTCACTACCCTTCTCCACAATGTATGCAAAATATTTTTTAAATTCAATGCCAAACCATCATAAACGAAACAATCTATGTAATATTAATTTCATAGACAACAAGACCCAGACGAACGATGGATACTGTATATCACAGACACAGCATATACTGTCATTAAATATGTAAGCTACTTTCGTGTTATTTACACCATACATTCAACAAGAATAGTTATTAGTAATGAATATATGATCTGTATACTAATTTCTGTTCTAAAATCATCCCTTTCTATGTTATGAAGGTTTCCATTTTATGCAGGATGTTATATGTAGTACATGTATTGTAACCGGCATATAGCCTTCAAATGAAAATAAACAACCCATATATTGTAAATACTGTAAATTATGTTAGAATAGTCGTAGAAAGCCAGTTGAAATTTCATTATTATTAGAATTGTATGTTTTGTATGTCTCAATTGCAAATTGTGGTTTAAAATAATTAATTTGTAATTTAGTTTTGAGTACTGGCGAGAGGCGCAAT
>PNEQ01115300.1:0-20817 GCA_003012365.1 Medauroidea extradentata | reverse complement strand
CACTATCACGTGCACTATCGTGTGCTTTAGGGTTATTGTTACTGCAAGGGACGCATCACTACGTTTACCTCGCTGCGTGCGTAATTCAGACATTATTTTGGCACTATGTACCGTAAGCGTAATAAATCATCTGTAAGTGAAATACTGTTTACATAATTTCTAGACACCTAATATTGCCAGTATAAGCAACGTAAGTTATAAGGCGTACTGGGGGCCAACATCCAGTAAGTGTGTAGTCCCTGTATAGTCAGTGTCATATGTGTTAATCCATTCACGTGCGTTCACCACTCAATTACTCACATCGACGCGCCGCGCGTTCAGTGGCTTTCAATCACTCACATCAACGCGTCGGGTGGGATACCGAACACACCGAACAAACCACACCCTGAGGCCTAAGAGTCTCGAAGTGCAGTACTTGGGGAGTATTGCTGGCGCCCTTCACTCACATCAACAGCGTAGTTCGCTATCCCGATCCCACCCGAGGTAGGCGTTACATTTTACCAACTAATCAGCAGACTCACTATTCTTTGTTCACTCTTGTCTGAGTTTTATAATAAAGAAAGCAATTAGAATAAAGAAAAAAAACAAACATGTTATTGGATGCCGACCATCGTGCATTGTGATCTTGCATAAGAAAAAGATAGATCTTTATCTGTAATCTACATATAAATTACTAGATCATCACATAATACTAAAAAGTTTTACCAACTACATATTTACAAACACAATCTACGACGCTATACTTTTGTTACCATAATTACAGTTAGTGTACGACACGTCCATACAGTTTAATGTATGACGAACTATTAAACGTAAAAGTTTCTTGGTACACTTACCAATATTTAGAGATGGATGATACATTCATAATTGTCTGTGAAAATACCAAAATTAAAGTTCAATAATAACAACAACTGTAAAAATTGTCAAAAATATTACAAACAAATTAAATATTTTTTTCTCAAAGTATTTTCGGACTTTATCAAGTCAATGTTGTGGCTACTGGCAATGTTTATTCCATAGATACATTTTCCATGCATCCATTTTCAATTCTGGTCGGTCTGAACCAAAAATCCTTGATGTATTTACTGTATATACTCGTGTATAGTGCACCCTCGCGTATAGTGCGCACCACGATTTTTGCAACAAGTTACAGGGGAAAAAAAATTTAGTGCCTCGCTAGTATGTAAAAAAAAACACGGGAGGATGAGCAGAGTGAGTGGTGAAACAGCAGGAGGGGAGCTATGATAGAGTGGGCAAGGAAGGATGGGGGAAGGAAGGAACCATAGCTGGCAACGTATAAAAGAGTGAGAGGAAAGATAACATTCACACTGGTTAAGAGTGTGAAGGCAGAGAGGGTGGTGGGGAGCCAGGAGGGGTGAGGTGGCTTGTCTCTCTGCCAAGGTTCTTGTTGTCTGCCAGCCCTCCCCTCGCTCGTGTGTGCCTTGCTCTGCTGTGCCAGCCACTTCCAGCATGTCCCCTCCCCTCCTCCTCCAAGCCATTGAGATACCCTCACCCCTAAGATAACATGCCATTGCAAGCTTGCCTTTTTTAAATCTCTCCTAGTGTGTTTGAGAGGGTGGGGAAGGAAAAAAAAATGATGCTCTTTTTTTCTTCCTTCCTTTCCCATGAAAAGATAGCTGGCCACGAGCCGCCATCAAATATCTTTCCCGGGTGGTGGATGAGGAAGGGGGAAAAGGGAGAACAATCATGCCTGTTTCTTTCTTTCTTTCTTTCCCCATGGAACCATAGCTTATCATGACATTTCAAAATTACTTTCAGGATTTTATCAGGACGGTTACTACAGAGCAAGGCAGGAGGGGAAAGGGGGAGAAGAAGAAAAAGAATATGAGTAATGATGAAGGAACCTGGCCGTGAGACCGTTCTCTCTCTGGCTCCCACTCCCACAGTTGACACGCGTCGTCTTATGACTATAACTTTGGCTTCTTCCTCCCCCTCGCTCGCTCACATTCGATCTCCCTGACTTTTTTTTCTCTGCTTCTTACACTTGACACCTGTCAATTTACGGCTTAACATTCGCCTTCTAACCCCCCCCCCCCTACAAACCTTCTAAAAGGCGCCACCGCTCAACCGACCACTGACCTTTCTTTCACATATTTCTTTTTCTATTTTCCGTGTATAGTACGCACCCCTGAATTTTTATCAGTTGTTTTGGAATAAAAGTACGTGCTATACACAAGTAAATACGGTAGTTCCATCTGCGTGTTAGTAATGTTTACATGGTCAATAGACTTACCAATTAGGTTATGTGACATTAGGCATGAATTGCAGAATATTGTTGCACGATTTTCAAAATGTCTATGGTACGTACTCGCCTAGAGTAGAGTGTACCGCAACATTTTGGTACAGACGTAAGACGTTTGGATGTTAGCAGTAATATTTCCATTACCCTCTGCCGTTCGTTGCAGTAACAATTACATCATTTCAGTTGGGGAATGTTGAAAAAATTAATGAAATGAATAGTCTTGTGATTATGGTTGGTGAGATAAAAGTACTTAAACATATACATACAAGCTTTTGACATTAAAATAATTTTATGATAGGAGTTATATCTGGTAATAAAAATTTGAAATCACCTATAATGACAGTATTAGAAAGTCATGATATGTATTTGCTAAATAAACTGATACTTGAATTATGTAATAATGTAATAAATAAAAATAAAAAATAAAATAATAATTTGTAATTAGGCTTACCTTATGATCAACAATATGGATTTCAATTAGCACTTACCAAGACAACATGTTAGGTTACACACACACACACATGCGCACACACACACACACACATGTACACACATATGTATACACACACACATGTACACACATATGTATACACACACACGTACACACACACCTACGCACGCACACACACACGCACGCACACACACACACGAATGCACAAACTTGGAATTTTTACAGAACAATTCACTAATGTCACCGTATAACATAAGTCAGAAAGGCACTGAAATTAAAATTCAGCTTGAGCATACACTTCATGGTTAATAATCAGGATTATGTGAAATTTTATACAAGTTGAACTTGTGGTACACACAAAACAGAGATGACACAACACAAGGATCTCAGTGATCCTAATGTCAGTACAGTAAACACTCGTTTTACCGGACTATTCTGGGGAAGGTGTGGTCCGGTAAATCAGATGTCCGGTAAATCGCGAAGTACCAAAATCGGCACACGAAAATAGACAAGCAGATAGATTTATAGCAGTGTGATACGCGTAGTAACTCAACGTGTTTGTGGTGGTCAAATCGCTGGAAGTGGGTGAGGGGGAAGGTTTGTGCTGACTGGCGGGCGTAGAAAGATAAGCACGTGCCTTTGTCCGCTCATTGAGATAACCAAGGGTGTTTGGCGGGGGAAGAGTAGTAGGAGAGGGACAGGAGGCGGCTTGCTATCAGCTTGGTTTCATGTTACGTTGCGTGGTAACATGTGACACGTGAACTTGAGCTACTGCTTTGTATTTCACAGTAAAGTGTTCATTTACGAAATATATAACAAATAAAAAATGTCCATCTAAACTATAGCTGTTTGCATCGCGACGCAGTATCGTATACCGTGTCTGTGAGATAATAATCTAGCCGCCGACCTTGAGAATTTCTGAAGGGCAAGGGACGGAAATGCTGAGCGTGAGAAAGGCATGTGTTGCGCTAGTTTGTCCGCAGCAGATTTTATCTCTCTACACTTCCCACATTTATACTGCACGAGCGTTGTTGAACATACATTGCCTCGTCGTGTGAAGATGCGTTAGCAAGTTTCACGTGTTCCCTGGGTCCAACAGTGCCATTTTTTTTGTTCATCATATTTCAACACATAACTATTTAACTAGTTTTTTGCTTTAGTTTACCAATGTCCGACTCGGTTTGTTTCTTGACACCATAATCATCACACAACTTTGCTACAGAAACACCGGCCTTCTATCTTTTATATTAGTTCAAATTTTTTGCTTGACTTCAAAGTTACTCTAGGGTGTATTTCTTTTCTGTCCTGTTGCAGACACTTTTTCATTTTAAAAAACGCATAATCTTTAACGCGTACATAACAGCGCTAAAAACTCACGTAGACACGACAGTCGTTCTTGTCCGGACATGTCAAAACATTAATGAGAGATTGATTAGCTCTTTATGCGGCTATCTGTGCACGCGCCTAATGTCTCTCACCAAAGCACAATAACCAGGTAGGTCTTGCGCTGTTGATCTTACAGTTCAGTAAAAATAAATTCAGGTAGACAATCATTCTTGACCGGACATGGCACGTACCACGATGCGCAATTAAAAATAGCTCTGTCTACCGTCCTATGCGGCTATCTGTGCGCGCGCCTGATGTCACTTACCAAAGCACAATAACCAGGTAGGTCTTGTGCTGCATGTGACAAGTAGACCCCGACGGTGGAATAATTTTGTATCGCCAGATTTTGTCCGTTAAATCCGAAGTCCGCTGAATGGAGGTCCGATAAAACGAGGGTTTACGCTACTTTGTTGCACTGGATTTCTCCCCTCTAGCCGGGGTGCTGCCATTCTGGTGCAGCTATCCCCTTTAAAGAATGGAGCTCCTAATATGGTCGTATTTCTTGGCCTCCTACTGGAGTTGCCTCCCCTGCCGGGCCACCCTAGGGGACCTACACTAGTGCCTACTCCGGGAATGTCTGTGGGACATTAGGATAATCCATTAGGAAGCACGTGTAGATGAATGATACGGCAAGACCGACCCCTACGTTTATATCAAGGGGATAACACTCACCTTTCAGGGTCGCTTTGGCAACAGGGGTGTCCAGCCACTCTGTATGGGACATGGGCTGACCACTGCTCAACCAGCTAAGCGTGCTTCCACACTTCACCGTAGCCCGACAGCGTCCGACTAGGTCTTCCCCAAGCTAGGCAAGCTTACAGCTTCTGTTTCCTCCTAACTGTGAGCCGTGCCATCATTCAGGAAGTCCAGGGACCACGCATCACTAGGCAGCACAGGAACCCCGACCGAACACTGCGCACTCAGCTAGACGTCACTCCACACCCACCGCATCCAACAGTGTCAGAACGAGGGATCCAACACACGTCCCTTTCCCGCTATGACCTAGATTACTTGTTCCCCATGAAATGACTATGGCAACGGGATTCAGGACAAAAGGAGAGTGTTCAGGATAGCTGGTTTCTCTACAGCTCATGGAATGATAAACACCAGTCCAGATCACCTGTTTATTCCGGCAGACACAGGTGCCACCCCTTGTTTAACAGATGGAACTGAGCACCTAACACATGACCCTGGATGGGCCACCTATTGTTCTGTAACAACATCCTCTTCGGCCACCAGAGGCTATCCTCATCCACCAAAGTTCCCAGCTCTCAACTGCGCAACACTGTACCCAGACCTTCATAATCCCAATTACTAGATAACGTCGCCGACTAGCCGGACTCCCAGGCTGATGCTGCTAGTCCTGGGATGTGTTATCTCAACCTGGTGGTAGCGATAAAACACATAGATCCAGCTCCGTGGTCGTGGAGCCGCTTACATACCCACAAGAGAGGGTTAAGTAGAGGATGAAGGATGTGAGAGTTTGGCCACGCACGCCTGTACGTACAGATTGGCACACTGTTGTCTCCCTGCTCGCCCCTCCCTCAAGGCTTTCAGACTCTCTGACCCAGCAGCAGAGTGGAAGGACTGCTATCTCCGTGTATGCACACTCGGCCTGCTTTCACCCCCTGGCACCCTTCTACATTTCCACGTGCCGCCACACGTGTTTTAAATACGGTAATGCCGGCACACAAATGTAAATCACTCGGGTGTCGGGGGGGGGGGGGAAGCTGCCCAAACAAACTCCCACGTTGAATCCTAACAGGCCATAACAACTTAATTTTTTTTATGAATGTTGGACAGCTTTTTTGCAATTTTTTATGGCTTTGGGAACAGAGATAAACAGTTACACAGCTTAACGCCATCTTCCCATATTTTCACATGTTTTTAAAATGTCATACTATTATGTAATGTAAATTATCAATAGATTGTTTACTAATTTGAGAAATTGTGATTATTCCAAAAGACTATATTTTTTAGATAGCGTACAAAATTTTCAAACATCATTTTTTTTAATATGTAGTACAGTGTTGTTTTCTATGATACTATCTGTACACAATTTCGTCTGTGGGAAATAATAAATTGGAGCGCTGCACAAATTGAGCCAATCAGAAGCTAAAAAGATGCAATGAACAGATGAAATTTGTTTACTTCATAACTAAGGTTAGAGTGAATGGAGGACAGTTATATTAATTCAGATTCTTCCATTCTAAGCCTTTTATGTTTGTCCTCCATATTTTAAATCATATGATAGCAAAAAATTCATTTCATTCCAAGCAAATGAAAAGTGTTTTTTTATTCACTAACAGCTGATGTGTGCACAATAGGGACCCCTATAAAAATCTGATTCCTTGGTGGATGTTTTGTTGAAAAAAATTGATGTCCAAATACATATTTTTTCCTTTCAGTTCCTTTCGGTTACGTTTATTTATCATTTCTCTGTAACAGTATTAGTCCATGTATGCAGTTGATATCGATTTTAACCATTTTCACGTACATTTAAATGTTGAAACAGATAAAAAAACGCAGACATAATACAATACATTAAAAATGTCAAAATCCCAAATATTCACGATTCACATGGTGTGTATCTGTGACCAGAGATATATTTATGCAAATATACTCATTTATCAAAGTATATTGCACTCAAGAACATATTGACTCTCACACAACTAAGGACACGCGTTCTAGATGTATCGACAAGATGACAGCAGAGCACTGCGGCTGCAGCAAATGTTCAACGTCTACCTAGTTACCATACTAATCTCTGTGATAAAATGTTAACGCACAATTATTTACATGAAATATTTGTTTAGACATTTATGATTTTGATTTTAGGAATGGAAATAACAAAAAATATTGCAGGACAAATTCATGTGTAAATAGTGATATAACAAAATTGCTCTGTATTGTAACGAGTAGGAAAACAACTTAAAATGGTTAAAACGTGAAGAAACATAATTTTCAGCTACATCATCAGAGAATAAATACCAACATTTGGTCTGTGAGTACGTACACTACACAAATTAACTGAATTGGACTTTTTTTTAAATTAAAAGTTTTAATTTCTACACATACTGAAAGGTACTGAAAAAGATAAAAGTGTTCATAGTGAGAGAGAAAGGGAAAAACTCAGGATAATATTTATTTTAATAAATAGAAGGATTTTATAAAATCAGGTTGACGCATGCTCGCAGCGACAAATGATGTGAAGCCGCCGCCTCATCCTGCCCGTTCCATATTCCCGCACCTTACATCAATCCATTCAAACGAAATTATTACTGCACATATCAGTGCACTCTACCCTGACTTCAATTATATTTTAGAAACCTTACCTAACCCTTCCCTACCTATCCATCACTCTCTAAACCCAGGGCAAGGTTTCTAAACGTAATAGTTTTTTTCTACGAGACACCTTGCCACATGTAAGCATGCCACCCGCAGAGCAGGAAGACGATAAGATAGGGAGGAACCACCTCTGGCGTCCGCGGCATCCCTTATTAGGTGAGTGGCCGGCCAATCACTGCAGACAGCTCTAAGAAGAGTATAAAAGAGGGAGTACGAACCACCAAAGCTCAGTTGTGATTTGCTCGGCATTCAAGTCGTAGTTCAGCTGCAACACACCTACAGCACTAGGCTTGGAAGAACAGTGACCACCGGACCCCATCCAGGAGGTTGATTACGGATCTGTTTTTGCCCGTCTTAACTCGAACATGATGTTGGTAAGACGTCATACTATAAAATGTGACCACCGATGAACTAAGACGCGTCAAAATTGTGGCGACACAGCCTCTTGACTCAGTTAAGTTGTTGCATCGTTAGTATCAGCAAAATAAACATACAGTTATCTATAAAAGAAATTTCTGAGCATTGGCATAAGTAATTTTGTATAAGAACTAATCGGAAAATGCTAAGACTACAGAAAAGGATTTCGCAGCATCACATTTTGAATTGCCACGTGAGAGGTTGAAAGTTTTATTTGCTATAACGAAGTAGGCCTACAAGTATTGCTTCAGTGTGCATGCATACTTTTTATATCTTAAGATTACACAATTTCAGAATTTTATATATAACGTTAAATGAATCACACCAAAATATTCTGAACTCATTGGTAAGTTGTTTTGAATGCATAGTCCTAATTACATAACCTCGCAACAAACGTTAGTTACATATTACAATAAAATTTTTATTTGCATGTATTAAAGAGTAAACAACAAATAAATTCGAGAAAGAATAATTGACCTTGCTTTTCTGTCAAAAAGTAATTTTGGTAATTATGGGTGCTGCTGTCATGCCTCCAGCTTTCTGCCCTCAGTCCTAATGATAGCTAAGAGTCGCTCTAAAAGTTGATTGACTTTAAGGACAAATTGCAATAGCTATGACCAGCACCGTACATTTTATAATGTAATTGACCTGGTTATCTATATATGTATATATATATATATATATATATAAATAAATAAAAGGAAGTGCCCCACTCACTGACTGACTCGTTCATTCATTCATCATCAACGCCCAGCCCAAACCACTGCACCTAGAAACGTGAAATTTTAAGGGAAGTTTCCCCTTGTGGCGTAGGCGCGCACTAAGAAAGGAAACTTTAAAATTCGGCTATTAAGGTAGTGAAACGGGGTGAAATGTACTTTTTGCAAATCTTTGATATTTCTTGAACCCAACGGGCTATCATCGTCTTATTCACTTCGTTAGGTCGCAAATACAAATGTCTAGAAACAAATTTCAGGATTTTTCGAAATTTTTATATTAAAGAGGTGAAAAGCAGTTTAATTCGTTTACAGTAAATCCTCTCTTACTCTTAAACCACCTGAGATATCGAAGTGATTTTTTCTTTAAAATTAAGCTTACGCAAATACCTAAAAAGTAATTGCAGGATTTTTCAAAATTAGTTTTTGAAAGCCGGTAAAAAAATAAAACAGTTTTTTGATTAATCAGTTGTATCACCTAAACCGTTAAGATATTGAGGTGGCATTTGTCTTATAGTGAAACATAAGTAAATATCTAAAAAGTAATTTAAAGATTTTTGGAAATTCGTCCTTGAAAGCCTATAAAAAATAAAACGTGTTTAAGAATAATCTTTTGTAACACCTGAAATAGTTCAAAATTTGTTTCCTTTTTATTTCTTGCTTATAGTTAAACCTCTTTGGACTATAGCCTGTAAATGTGAAATAACTCTCATGGCCTGTCTTGAATAATTTGTAGTTAAGTCTGTGGAGTTACGGGTTTTTTTTGCCAACCCACCATAAATAAAACCTCTTTGTACTGTAGCCCGTACATATGAAAGTATTATTACGGCCTGCCTTTAAGTATCCACTCAGGTATTGTACAAAGTATGTGGTGTGGGAGGGGTGGGGTTAAGGGTTTGTATCCTGTGCAAGTCTTTGCGATGGGACATGACACGACATCATACGAACATATTGCGTGCACTCTTTTCTCTGAGCTAAGACAATTTATAGTTCACTGTTATTGAGTACGCTAGCTGTTAAATGCTTTCATCACATATTTTATCCAGAGTTACTGTTTGTATTACATAATTTCACGCGGGCAAAGCCACGGCCGGGTAGCTATTTTGTAGAGAAATACAGATGAATTAAAAACAAAGATGTTCTGCAATTAAAGTATCCTCAGCGTAGTGGACTGGATAAAGCTGTTTGTATTTGTTGTTATAAAGATTAATACGTTATTAAAATTTAGTTACTCTTTTCTATAGTACACGCGGGTGAAGCCACAAAGGGACAGTTAGTAATAAATATAATGATTAACGAACCTAAGTTTCTCTATGCAAGTTAATCCTAACTGACAGGTGGTTGAAATCAACGAATCAAAAATTTAACTAAAACAGAAACCGAGCTATCCGGCGCACTTCATGCGACACATAACCTCAACGGCCCGAACAGTAAGACGCGTCACATAAAATTAGCGCCAGCGAACAGGGACCTGAGGAAACCAAGTACCTCGGAGAGTAGGGGGGGGGGGGAGTAGCGCTATAGGACCCAACTACGTGAGCGGCAACATAAGCCATAAACATCGGCAACTTCGCCAAAACTTCAACAAGAGAACCGATGCTGCAGCTGCGGAAAACGCCTTGAGATCAACGGCAGTGCCAAGGCAGCGGCAGTACAAAGGACAGCGACGGAACATCACAACGAGCCGGATGGTAAAGTAGCAACTGAGAACTACAGCTTCAAAATCAGGTCAGTGTCAACGATGGTGTCGCAGGTGAAGGTCATGGTGAAGTGGCCAACAGAAGAGTTTCTCTGTGAGTGTTTTAATTATCATCTTTAGCGACATCTGCAAAAAAATTTGGTTTTTTTCCTTTTTGTTTTTGTGATATTATGTTATATGAATTGAGGTTAGGTCAGTCTTGTTTCTTTTAGGTTATGTCACACGTATTGACTAGATCCAAAGCTATGGCTCCAAAGGGTTAGAGTCTGATAATAGCTCATTTAGTTAAGAATTTGAAGTTGCTGGTTACAAAAATTAAGTGGAAATTCCAAATAATGAGGGTACTTATGAATGATACTACATCACAGGCAGGTAGTGACATGGGTTCACAGTGGTGATAAATCCATCAGCTGTTGGGGAAGAACGGGGACTAGCATTTATTAAATGTTAGAGGCACAAAGTAGAGAACTAGTAGGATAAATAAAAGAAATAAAAACAGAGTTACGGGAACACAGGGAGTAGTTAAATACTGAACTGAATAAAATCAAGACAAAACAGTCAGAATTTGAGGGTAATTGCACTGCAAGGTTATGTGAGGTTGAAGGAAGTATAGAGGTATTGGGCTGGGCCAAGTCGGTAACACTAGCAAGGTTAAAAAGATAGGGTAGGAATTAGATACAGCACACCAGCATTTAAAAGTTTTAAAAATACAGACAATAGTATTATGACAGTTAATTAAGAACAATCAGGGTGAGATTGCAGACATTAACAATGCATGTGAAGCAATACAGAAAAGTGTTGAGGCAGAAAATGAGGAAACAAATGCACAGGTGGGGGAAATGGGACAGGAAATTTTTGCAAATATAGTACCCAAATTAAACAAGGTTGAGACTGAATTGCTAATATAAGGGAAAAGGGTAAATGAAATCAGGGAACGAGATTATGAGGGTAATGTAGGTATGTTGAGTGAGGGGTGCACAAACAAACGGTTCAGTCAGTCATATTAGGAAACAGACATCCCCAAATTTTCAGGTGAGGCGGGTATCCACCCAAAGAAACACCTAAACAAACTGAATGATTTTTTTTTAACTTGCAGTTGTAATGAGGAAAAAAAGTTAAGTGTGGCTAAGAGATCAATCGAGTAGTCCAGTTCCAAAACTCATCTTGTCCATCACCACGGAAAAATTAGTTCTGAACAGTTTTGTGTAGCTTTTAAACGTGCGCTGATGCTGACGTGATGATAGTTTCCAAAACTCGCCTTATTCAATAACAGATACACTTTGAAAAACTGCTTTGGCCATGTCACAAATGAGCTCGCAAATAAGTTTTTCACGATTTGCTCAGTTTTAGTGAAAGTGGACTACGAGTTTTGGAACTGGACTACTCAATCATAGGCACTAGTGAAAACTGACTCAAACTAGTAGATGACAGAGTGAAAATCTTGAGGGATTATGAGAGGGAATTTGCAGGGGAATACTGGAACAGTAAAATTCAGGGAATTGACAGGGCAGAGTTGTATCAAGGGAAATGTGTAAGTGGTAACTTAGAAAGTCACCTGAGTACAGTGGTGGAGAGGTCAAAATATTATGATGTTCCCTTTAGTGAGGAGCAAGTTATCACCCTAGTAAACTCGCAAACTCCAGTAAATGTACAGGAAGGGCTGGTAGGAAAGGAGATTACCACCATACAACAGTTGAGAAAAATATTTAAAGAATTAGACAGAATATACAACCTCAGAATTAATCCAGGGAACCAACAAACAAACCTAGACAGAGGAAATACAAACAAATTTGAACAACACAGAGGAGTGGCTAGATTTGATGATAAGAGATGGGTGCTGCAGAGTGAATGGCGGAATAACAACCAAGGAAACATTAATAGGTACAATCACAGACAGGAGGAGAGTAACTGGCAGGGAGAAAGGAGAGGTGGATTTAATAGCAACTGGTGAGAACAGTTTAGTGAACAAAACTCTGCAAACAACTACAGACCATAAGGAAATGGGGATACAGAAGAGTACAAGGAGAGTGGAGAAGTGATAGGTTCGGTGGCAGAACGGCAGATAGGGACGTGCGTGGAGCAAGGGATGATGGCAGGGGCAGTAATCAGACAACTAGTAGGGTCACCTAGTATATGCAGCCAGGCTGTGGTGACCAATGACAGGAAGCAGGTACTAGTTACAGAAAGGCCAGTTCACATGGCTGCTGCTATATTCACTCATGATAAGAAATTGTTGGACGAGGGACCACATGATGTGACCAAGGTGGTGGTGCCTGAGTTAGCATGTAGGATAGGTGATCAAAACATAGCGGTGTTGTTTGATTCAGGGTCAGAAGTATCAGGAATCTCGGAACAAATCTTATACAGTTTATCTAAGAGAGGAATAATATATCCGAGTTTGCCTATACCACAGTTGACCGTAATTGGGGCAACTAAGGGAAAAAGTAAGAGGATAAAGAAACATATATTTTCCAAGTTTTCAAGTGGATGAACAAGAATATAAAACAAATTGCTTGATGATACCACAGCTAACTAAAGAAGTTATCATTGGAATTGATATCACGCATAGCCACCATGCCATTGTTGATTTTGTCAAGGGTAATATTCAAATGAGGGAAAGCAATTATAAAATGTTAAGTAAAGGAACAGTGAGTGATCAGCAGGCAGGTGTTCTGAGAATAAAGATGATAGAAGAACGGGGAACTGGGCATGAAAGGATAATTATTGATGAGGCAGTGGGTGAAGATTTGTTGGAAATTAATCACACTGAAAATAACACATGGGAACAAGAACTAGGCAGGATGCTTGAGGAATGTGAGGTAGGAAGTTTAGAGGAAAGAGCGAGATTAGGGGAGTTGTTAACAGAGTATAGGAATGTATTTCCAAGTGAACCAGTCCTAACCACTGAATATATTGCAAGGATACAGATGTCAGATAAAACACCATTCAAAGGGAAAACCTACCCCTCCCATGGGCAAGCAGAGAGTAAGTTGAAAGGCAGATATGTCACATGGAAAGAAAAGGTATCATAGAAAGATGTAACAGTCAATTTGTTAATCCACCAGTGTGCGCTAGGGAAAAGGATGGGAGTGTTAGGTTATGTCTAGACACAAAAGGTTTGAAAGATAGAATAGAACCAGATAGGCAGAGTCCAATAGAACCAGATACCTTATTTAATTCATTTTTTGGTAGTAAAAGGGTTTTGGCAAGTGTCACTACACAAGGAGGATAGAAAATAAATTGTGTTTCTATATCAAGGAAGGTCATATCAATTCAAAGTGCTATCTTTTGGTTTACCAAACAGCGTTGGGGTATTTTGTAGGGCCGTAGATGCATCACTAGGGCCAGAACTTGAGACCAAGGCAAATACTTCCATGGATGATGTGTTAGTTGCTACCGAGACTTTTGATGAACATTTAGAAATTCTGTGCCAACTGTTAGACAGGTTAAAGGAGGTCAGTGCCACTTTCAAATTGTCAAAACCAATGATTTTAAGAAGAGAGGTAGAATTTTTGGGATTCAGATTAAGTGCAGAAGGCATTAGGCCAGATCCAGAAAAGGTCAGTTTGATAAGAAATTTCCCAACACCTAGAAATGTAAAAGAATTGAGAGGGTTTTTGGGCCTATGTAATTTTTACCGTCGATTTGCAGAGAGATTTTTTCAGATGTAATAGTACCTTTGCTAAACTTACTAAAAAAGGACTGTGTCTGTAGGTGGACCGATGAATGTAATGTGGTGGCACCGACTCTCTTCTCTTTCTACACTGCCTCTGGCTGATGTGACGATACTAGCCCCACTAGTTGCTTACAATGTCCCACAATGAAAATTGGTAATTTGGTCAGTCCTCATATAATGCTCCGGTCTCAACAGTGAGTTACTCTTACCTCAGGATTCGTGGTATCGAGGGATGGACGCATGCATAACAGCATTCAAAAACACGTGGTCAGATTAACAGCCCATATTTATTACCATCTCATAACAAACTCATGCAACCGCGCTTACATCGGCACGTACAAACTCCTTGTACAAAATAAACTTTAACTGAAAGAGAACTGAACTAAAGTGAAACCCAACTCAAAAGAAAAATAGCACGTGCTAAACTCAAATTATAAACCGATAGTGGGCCGGCCATGCGGTTAATTCGGCTGCAAATTCACATTAAATAATCAAATAGTTTGAAGCTAATTATTAATGCATAGTTCTAAAAAGTCTTTCCACTGCCTTCCATCGCGGCCCCATCTCTTCCAATCGCGCCCCTCGGCTTACCACGTGCAAACCTCGCACAACACGGAACACGTCCGGCCTCCTCGACGGTCAAGAACAAAGTAATCAGCAACGGCGACCACAATGGCGTCCCAAGACACCATGGCGGCCTATCTTCCGGTTAGAATGTTCCATGACCTTCTAGCAAGATTAAATAACCGGTTTGGATACAAATTAACCAAACTAAAATCACGGAAAAATCGATAAAATTATGCTTACTTTAAAGACGTATTTCAATATTTTAGTAAATTAATGCTTGGTAACTGGGACACCTAACAGCTGGTGGAAGAATCAGGGGTGTTTACAACCAGTATCTGTTAAAGCCATACATGTCTACGGGAGCCCTCTGTGATACTATTCTACTCTGAAATTTATGTAACAATGTTTAAGTTTATCAATGTTCTGCAAATGTAAGTGATAGTGCGATAAATGTAAAAAATAAGAACGATAGTATGACGTATTACGGAAGAAAATTTTTATTAAAACAATTTACTAATGGGTATTTGTAAAGTATATTAGAGTTTTTTTTTATTATTGAAAATTTTATTCCTTGAGGATACCATCAGAGTATTGACAACGTGCTGTGAAAGACTGGTGCTCCTACCTTTAAGCATATAGAAAAGAAGTACCTAAGAGTACTATGAAGAGCTTTCAATTGTTCTTGTTCCTTGGTTGTGATTTTACCTTTAATATACAATGTAGTGTTACAGGAAGAGTATTAATGATGTAAGAAATTTGTAGCATACTATACATTTTTTTTTGGTTTGTTTATAGATAAGAAGCTCTGAGCATGATTATGGTTTTTTTTATTAATTTTAAATATTGAATTAACAACTTGAGAAAATGTAGTAAATGGTAAAGAAGCACAGCATACTCGAGTATATGATTGTAAACCAAGGTTCATGGTAAATGTTTTATGCATTTGTGCACTTGAATAACTTTGTATGTTTATAATGTTTACCTTTGAGTGATAGTCTAAAGCCATAGCTCAAAGAGAAGGGAGTGCTGCGTTTAAGGGGATAGGCATGTGTGAGGTTAACTATGTGATTAAGGCCCGGTTTCTCAATGTCTGATTTTCTTCTGATTATCTTCCGATTAAAATTTAACCAATGGTTAGCAACAATATCTGTTTCTAAAGTACTGATAAAGATTAATCAATGGGTTAGAAGTCGGTAACCATTGGTTATCTTAATCATAAGAAGAGGTATTGATTACAGAGTTAAACAAGACTTTCAAAACAAACAAGGGTATAAACAGTGACAATTTTTTAGGTTATGATAACAGATTATTTAAATTTTTTGTTTGAAGATGATGATGATGAATAAATAGTAGATTTCATAAACAGGCCAAGACTTTTTCGGGAACGCCCAAATCACATTTAAATAGATGACCATGAATTTGTTATGAGATTGCGGCTGAGTAAAAATACTGTCCTAACACTACTAGAAAAGTTAAAGGACAGCTGGAAGTGACCACAGACTGGTGTGTACTTATTTATTGCATGTTTTGTTTATATCCCACAAACTTTAGTATGTTGGGGTAAGTAATATTCTTTTGTAGGTTATATGAAAATATTTGGTGGTTATTGCACATGCCTTTGTTAGATGTCTCTATACTTCCATACATTATTATGCATAATTGGTTAGAAACCTTTGTTAGATGTATTAACACACATTTGTACGTAATATTACGTATCCTGGGTAATAAAATATATATTTTTATTTCTTCTGAAAAAATAAAACATACGATGATCAAGGAATATGGATTGGAAAGTTCTTAACATAAATTTGTAGATAATGTTACGTGTTTTTCAATACTTTTATACGTTATAATACCTATTGTAGGTTATGTTATTGTTACATTATCGTGTAGGTTATGTTACAAATAAAGGTTCCTAGATGAAAAAAATTCTACTTCGATTTTCTTCAATGCATATTCTTTCTGCTTCCAAGTTACGGCGTTAGTTTTTTTGTATTCTATGATATGGGCGTATTTTTCAGCAAGGGAAATAAGCATTTCTGTTTCCAAAGAAACTAAATTTTCGGCACGCGGCTGCTTATTTTCTACCATTACGTATACAAACACTGCTAACCATATCACAACTAAATAAACAAATAAAAGCTTTACTGCATCCAACCACAAGCTTATATGTCATTGCATGGTTGCCACATTTACCTTAACCGATACTTAGCTAAACATAAGATTAAAGAACATTGAGAAACACTTAAGATTTAATCACCACTTAATCAATAGGTTAAATATAATCATAGGATTAGCTAACCAAGGCTTTAATCAGACATTGAGAAACCGGCCCTTATTATTATTATTTATTTTGTGGATTAGGGAGCCTCATCGTATTTGTGATATTTAGCCATGTTGTCGTACCAAAAGGCGTGATAATTGTTTGAATTTATGATGTTTGCCTCGTCGTC
This sequence comes from Medauroidea extradentata, assembly GCA_003012365.1. Classification (NCBI taxonomy): domain Eukaryota; kingdom Metazoa; phylum Arthropoda; class Insecta; order Phasmatodea; family Phasmatidae; genus Medauroidea; species Medauroidea extradentata. The sequence continues at coordinate 3,841 of PNEQ01115300.1, read as the reverse complement.
GTTCCAATAGGCACTATAATTGTAAGGGCGCGGTCTACCGCAATTTTCATCACCATTTTTTTTTATTTGTACCAGATATTTTTGTTTCTTATTTAAGACACAAAATGTGACAAAATTTGGCTCTTGTGAAATTTTTTTATCTCTCATAGTTTTCGCGTAATGGCTTCTTAGTCATATTTTTGCATGTTTCCGTTTTAACGACTACACTAAAACCAACTGATATACCAAACTAAAAAAAATCACAGTGGATAAAGACATTGCAGGCTACATGAAATTAAAGAATAAATAATATTTTATTTTTAAAAAATTTCTGAAACTGAAAATAAAAATTTTAAAAGATCAATAATTTTTTTAAAAATACAAATAATGTTTATTCTTTAATTTTATGAGCATGTCGGTGTAGCCTACAATGTCTTTATCCACTGCGATTTTTTTGAGTTTGGTATATCAGTTGGTTTTAGTGTAGTCGTTAAAACGGAAACATGCAAAATATGACTTTAACAAGCCATTACGCGAAAACTATGAGAGATAATAAAAATTCATAAGAGCCAAATTTAGTCACATTTTGTGTCTAAAATAAGAAAAAAAAATACCTGGTACAAATACAAAATAAAATCTTGATGATGAAAATTGCGGTAGACCGCGTCCTTAAGTTGTGATGTGCCTCGCCGTTGTCGCATGATTAAGATATTTAGTTTGTGTTTTGTTAGGTAGCCTCCCTGTAAACAGTTAAAACCTATTGTCTAAAGCAAGTGAATGATATGTAAAGTAATTGGAAATGATAGTGAGATTGGTAAAATTATTTGATTCGAAAAACTTAAGGATAAACGTATATGTTAACAATGCTCTGATGACGTAAATTAAAAAGCCAAGTGTGTTAAAGTATTCAGTAATTAAATAATTGTTGTTCTGTGCTGCAATTAATGATTTATCATCAGTTTTGGAGGGTAAATTCATGCTAAGGCTATTTGACATATAGATAAATGTGTTGCAAACTTATAAATTCTTTGCTCTGATGGTATTTAAAGTGTAAGGTAGCAACCGATCAAAGTTAAATGAAGTTATGCTAGAGATTTTAAATGTTTATTTTTGTTTATTGTCTCGCAGAAAAAGGCAAGTGAAAATCCAATGTATTGTAGATGTCTGGGCTTAGTCATTAATGTTGAGCTATTGTAATTGTTTGTATGCACCATACTGATTGATATTTAGTAATTCTACTTAATGGTGAGAGGTTTTGTATTGATGTATCTATTCATTAATATTCATTTGTTTTGTGTGTCAAAAAAAAATCGTATTAATTGGGGGGTTGTGAAGTGCCCAGCCACTTCCCCACCTTCTTTAAACCTGTATAAACATGTTTTTTCTTAATTCAATTTAAATCTTTAATAACAGGCTTTATGCCTATTCAGTATTGGTTCATCACATGTTCGGGATGATACAACAGGATTCAATAACATAGTAATTGGGGACATGTTTAATTTAAATTAATCTAGTTTCAAAATTTAAATATAAAACAGTTGGGAATTTTAAAGTAGTCATTTTGTTTACTTTCCTTGCTTGTTTGGTTTCAAACTGACCACAGTAAAAATTTTACTATTTTTGTTGATATAACTTTTTCTTGAATATTTCAAATTTTTGAGTTTTGGCAAATCTTAGTGTATGTATATTATTAAATTTTTCCTGGTGAAGTGAGTAACTTCTTGTGTTGCAAGCTTCTCCAGGTTGTAGGATTTCTGGCGCCGACGTTGTAGTTGATCGCCTGCTTCATGGAATTTCTTCATGGCGTAGGTTATTGATGCGCGTTGGTGAGCCGTCACAGGGGGTTGCTTAGGGTATTGCGCTACGAAAATAGTTCCGCTGGTGCACACCATTTGTCCCCAATTACTCCATTTGTGTTAATATTCATTAATATTTTGATGTAAAAACTATAAACTCAAATTTTGGAATCCTTTGTTATATGTTTTATGTGTAATTTTACTGTTTTTTGCTAAGTATGGGATTCTGTTGTATGACTCTGCCCAGGGATACCATAGCTACAATGACCCTCCAGGATTTAACAGTCGTGCGGGGATGGAGGGAAAGGAAGGACATGTGTGGGTGATATAGGCGAGGAAGCCTCGAGTGCATTTGCGTGGCTAGGAGAGAATAATAAGCCTTGATCTAGATTATAATGAATTATTGAGATGATAGGGTTGCGGGGATAAACCAGGGAAGTAAATTCTTAGTAGTTTGAGTGTTATTTATATACATATATGTATATAATTTTTTTTCTTTCGTCAATATTTCAAAAACTGAATTGAACCTAAACCATTCACAGTCGGAGGGAAATATCATGGTAGCTAAAAGACACTCTAAAAGTTTATTGAGTAAGGACAAATTGCAATAGCTATGACCGGAACCGTACATTTTGGAATGTAATTTACCTGGTTATAGTAAATATAACCCGAATTTCTCTATGCAAGTTAAACCTAACTGACAGGTGGTTGAAATCAAAAAATCTAAATTTTACTAAAACAGAAACTGAGCTCTCCGGCGCACTTCATGCGACATAACCTCAACGGTCCAAACAGTATGACGCGTAACATAAAGATATTAATTTTGTAAGTATCAGCCTCGTATATTTTCACTCATTAATGCGCTCTTAATGTTTGTAAGGTACGGACTAAAAGTTCTCTACAATAAGTCATTTCTTTATTTTATTATTTGCTAACTGGTTCTTTCCTAAGATTTCTTTGAGTAAGTTGTACTTGTACCACCTGGTATTTTTGAGGGCCTATGGGACCTGTGGTACAAGTAACATTATTGGTCTCAACGTGAGAAGCGATGACTAACATTGCCATGTATCAATGTTGTATCTCTCCCCCTTACACAACTAAATTAGGAAAAATTTCCAGGTGGAAAACATCTCAGAATGAAAACTGATGAAAGTTTTGCAAGACCAAAAGTGTAAAATAATAAATAAATACTTAATCAATTAATATGTGTGACGTACCATTGCCGCTTGTACTCCGCAGCATCACACATTATCAACTAACTGTATGCTGGTCACTAGAAATACTTTGCACTCAAGCAGTATTTAGCATCATCGAGACAATTTACGTTTAAAATAATAAAAGTATTCAGAAAGTCTCCATAAAAATATAATGAGACACACATGTGTGTGATTGACGCTCTGGTTTGATTGATGGAAAGTGATGAATTCACTTTGGACACCACTGCACTCATCAGTAGCAGAATTAATAAGTAGAGCAGGCCAACTGCACTAATGGCACATTCTGATGAAGATGACCACCACCACACTGTGTGCAATGGGTACCTAGATGCTCGTTCATCTGCCAGCCACAAGGTCATCATGATCCCTGCTCACTAGCAAGGATCTAAGCGCACACTTGGCTCTGCGCACTTAACGTCACTTCTGTGACCAGACTGGGTACCTAGATGCTCGTTCATCTGCCAGCCACAAGGTCATCACTATCCCTGCTCACGAGGAAGGATTTAAGCACAAACTTGGCTCTGCGCACTTAAAGCGACTTCTGTGACCAGACTGGGTACCTAGATGCTCGTTCATCTACCAGCCACAAGGTCATCATGAACCCTGCTCGCGAGGAAGTAACTAAGCGCACACTTGCCTCTGCGCACTTAACGTCACTTCTGTGACCAGACTGAGTACCTAGATGCTCGTTCATCTTCCAGCCACAAGGTCATCACGATCCCTGCACACGAGGAAGAATCTAAGCGCACCCTTGACTATACTCACGTCACTTCTGTGACCAGAATGGGAACCTAGATGCTCGTTCATCTGCCAGCCACAAGGTCATCATGATCCCTGCTCACGAGGAAG
>PNEQ01115299.1:0-20818 GCA_003012365.1 Medauroidea extradentata | reverse complement strand
CATCGAATAGCGGACCCGTCGAACTGTAGACCTCGGAGACCTGGACAGCAACGAACACGAAGTGGACTAAGGAATGACCTGATCTACAGGCTCTTCTTTTCAATTCCCTGGAACGTCCTTCTTCGGCGTTGATATCGTGTATGATTTTCCAATGAAATTCTCCTGGTATTAGTCGTAGAAGTAAAGTGAGACCTTTCTGACGACGCGTATGAACAATTTAGCGTCTCGTCGAAGAAATCCTCATGTCTTCTTGACTACACGTCTGTTCGGGATTATGGACGAGAACGTTCTTTCCATAAAATTTTCTCAATCGTTCTTCAACAAAACTACTTCTCTTGTTTTAACGTCGCAACACCCATTCCAATCAATACTTTCCTCGTAGCTTACCCCGGGTTTGTTCGCCAATATGATCAGATCAGGTTGTAATCCGCGATACAAAACAAAATATTCCTAGCATAGATATAAAAGCTGTAGAATCATTAAAGTCTCAAAACCATAATACCTTATACATTCATTACATAGACAATTAAAACTTACATTCTTCCTGGCACGTGGTAACTATGGTCATAGAATAGTAAATACCTAGGTTAATTGACAAATAAATTGAAATTTATACGCATCTGTAACATTGGACAAAATGCTATGTTACATGTTTGCTTATGAAGTTGATAAATATCATTAACTAGGATTGCTGTTTTGAAGTTTTTCGATGTCGATTTTAATAAACATTTATGGTTCAACAGACAGTTCAATCGTTTATTTATCTACCATGGGCCATTGAGGAAGCTGTCTATCTCAGAGCCACGGCTTGAGCAACGAAAGGGAATAATTACTTGTTAAATTAAATAATGTGAAGCTCATTCTCCTTTCACGATACCGCTTTCGGGCATAAACAATTTTCTAAACCGATGAGAGGAAAATGTTGCTACAGAAGTAAAAATTACGAGAAAATTTATGAGCAGGTATTTTTAGTGTTTTTTTTTTTCACGAAAAAGCGTATTTTATCACAGTTTACAGGGTATTTAAAAATGTCGTAAGGCACCCGCCGACTGGCTGTGTGTTTGCGTAAGTGAGGCATGGCACGAAGGGCGATGTTTACTGACTTATCTGGTGCGGTATCGCCTCTACCGCAAGACATTGAAACGGCGTGCAGTGGTATTGTAGATCATTCGCCTGACTTACAATTTTAGTGGTGACCCCGTACATTTATTGGTGAAAAGTTTTAAGCAAAGTTCATTGCATGTATCTGGAGTAGTTTCTCAGATATAACAAGTCATCATCTGAGGCCACAATAAGAACATTTTTAAACTATTATAATAGTCAAGACTGTCTTTAAAGTCCTTTCATTACCCTGAGTAGGCTATGTGCGTATGTGGTGCGATGTCAGTCGACATTTTTAGCTCCTAAAAAAGCACGAGGTGTACATTTCACAGTATGCAAAGTAAATTTTGCCTTTCGTTATAACTAACAATACAAAATGTTAAAAGAATCAATCCAAAGAACTGTCAAAATAATCTTACGTTATGCGAAACGGTGTATAACTTGCAAGCATGCCATTGCAGAATTTGTACAATTCTGCATTTGGTTCAGTAGCTAATGCAATATCCTTGCAGAAACTGTGCGGGTTTTTTTTTTTGTTTAATTTAGTTGTGTAATATTACAAGCTGCAAATAAAATTTAACCACTTCCAGAAGGTTTATTGCAAACGTGATGTTTTATTTTATATTCTAAACAAATCGCTTGCAAAAGTGGAGAAGCTAGTAGAAATGGAATTCAGCCACGTTCCGTCAAAATGAACTTGCAAAATGTTTCTGCCTTGTCATGCAATCCGTTTTCGCGGTTCCCCCCTCAAGCGAGGGGGATTGTGAAGGGGGAGGCAAGTGTAGGAAGGGACTAACTTAATTAACTTGCGTAATTAAAATCTCATTAGAAAGTGAGTTTCTTGATGAGGCCTAGGGATTCCCGATCTGAATATTCAGATGAAGTCCCCATTCTCTTTCCTCTTGCCCAGGACCCTCACAGGCCATATCTATATATATATTGCTCTTCGCTGCCACACTGCTGATTTCCGGCGCAATGCATTGTCAGTGCTTCGTCATGAGGTTTCCTCAACAAAAGTCGACAGTGAACGAAAACAGGAATCTGCCCCCCCCCCCTCCTTTTTTTGTGGCCCTCGTTGCTACGTCCACATAACCATTTTTCCAAAGTGTTAGATAATATTATATTATAGTCCTTGCGTTTTGGAAGTAGTAACATATGTTTCCGAAGTATTTTTTTACGGAATGTAATGACTGTATGCACACAGTAAAAAAATTCGTACCGTAAAACGGGGTGATTAGGATCGCTGGGGTGACTATTTAGTACGAAATTATCAGTGCAATATTTGCTGTAGACACTTTTTTTCCCTTGATAGGCATATTAATGCTGTTGGCAGGTAATTTGATTTAAACGTAACTTTTAAAAAGTAAAGTTGTTGGCGAGAAATTTGTTTCAAATTTCGATCCCATTCACCCCACGGTGATCCTATTCCCCCCGTTTTACGGTACTCTTCCAAGAAAAAGCTCGTAAACTAATATCAAAATGTTTAGGCACTACAAGAATGTCGCACGTCATTAAAATGGTCTGCGAGCACTATTGAGTTAAATATTTATGAGCATATTGTTCGATGTGAAACAAAATAACTTCCGAACAAAATATTTTGTACTTTTACAAAAATCTCTTGAAAACTGGTTTTCGAAAAGAATTTTTAGTGTCACTTCATATAATTTTTCTTAAATTTACAAGAATTTATTTTAAGTGTACAATTATCACTTCTAAATATACAAAATTTTTTGTAAATATACAGAGATATTTGTATACTTACAAGCATTTCCGATAAGTTTACAATGTTTTTGTAAATTTACAAAAATACTTTTTTTGGAAACTGGTTTGCAAAAAAAAAATTTTTTTTCGTAAAAGTACAATAAATTTTTTACAGTGTATACAAGAATTGCACACTGAAATACGAAATTGAATAACACTCTCATATTGTTTACAGCGTCTTTCATTTAAAATTTTTAAGTGCCAAAACTTTCGAAATCTGTATATCAAAATATTAAGAATTTAAATCCTCATAATTACTCTTAACTTTTTTTTTAGTTGTGGTATTCAGGTATTTTTTTACGTTTTTTCATACTAGTAGACTATTTGATAAAATGTCACCAAAATATGTCATATACTGAAACTAAGAAAGTAGGCCTAGTTTGGACCATTTTATCATGTTATCGAACTATATCTTGACATATTACGATATTAATGTGTGCTGAATGAAAAGTCTATTAATATATTACATCTGATATCCAGCCACCGTTTAACCTGTTTAATACCTTTTTGATAATCCACCTTTCCTCCAAATATTATCCACATGTTATGCAGTCCACACACGCTTTGAATCGTTGTCGTGTATTCGTTGTAACCATTATTTAAACGCTGAAAGACTAATCTTGTGCTGCAATTTTACACTGGTTCGATGAAATTCATTGCTATTTTCATATTTATTTAGTTTCATACTTTCATAATGAGCTATAGCCTCTTTCGAAAGTTCGGACATTGTTGTTACTGATGGCATACGAACTAAAAAGAAGTGTGTAAAATGCGTTACTGATTTCGTTGATTTTTTTTATAAATGTCTAATTTCTTTCATTTGTATAAATTAGCTATGATCCTCCTAGCCGTTCTAAATTGCAATAACGTGGAAATATTGGCACTCCTGGTTTTTTGTCGGAGCAGTTGCGCCACGTGGTTTCAATGCCGTATATGTTTATTCTAGGTGCAGACAAATGAAGGACGTGTCTGAACAAAGACATGCTGCCAATAACCATGAAGCAGAGTGAAGAGATTTTGGCCACCGCTTAACATCTATGTCTTTAGCGCTGGTCATAGATGTTGTATGGAGCAGCGCCGGAATGAAGGGGCTGTTGAAACGGGAGATCCCCGAGAAAAACCTGCCGACCAGCAAAGTCATCAGGCACGATTCTCACGTGAGAAAATCCGGGAATCGAACCCGGATTGCCATGGTGGGAAGCGAGAGGTTTAACCCCTCGACCACCGCTGCTCCCACAATGAGGCGGATTTGCCGATGTGTGTAAGGCATTAAGGGCACGTTTCACCTCAGTTTTCAACGTCTTTTTTATTGTTATATTTGTACCAGATATTTTTTTCTTATTTTATACATAAATTGTGACTAAATCTTCCCCTTCAAAAATTGTTGTATCTCTCATAGGTTTCGCGTAATGAGTCGTAAACATCAAAATTTTATCTTTATTGTTTTATGTACGCCACTAACACCAACTGACTTACCAAATCGAAAAAAAATTCACAGCGTATAACATTGTTGTAGGCTATGAAATGACACACATAAAAATAAACAATTTTGTATTTAATAATAAAATAATATATAATAAATTGAAATGAAAATTAAAAAATTAAAAACTTTCTTAAAAATACAAAGTTTATTTATTTTCTTTTATAAATGTCAAATCATAGACTACAACATTGTTATACACTGTCAATTTTTTCGGTTTGGTATGTCAGTTGGTTGTTGCGTACATAAAACCGTAAAGTGCAAATTTTGACGTCTACGACTCATTACGCGAAAACTATGAGAGATACGACAATTTTCTAAGAGGAAGATTTAGTGACAATTCATGTCTAAAATAACAAAATAAAAAATCTGGTACAAATATAAAAATATAAAAAAGACGTTGAAAACTGAGATGAACCGCGCCCTTAACGCTCGGTTTCAGTCGCCATATTGAATTTTATTATGTATTTTTTTTTAATTCCGAGAAGAAAAATGTTAATTCGGCGACTATACCGCAAATTCTATCTACTTTGTGCTACAGTACAGGCAAGGCAGTTGAGTTAGAACTGTATAGTTAGGTTGCAATACGTCGGACAAATTATGAATGTAAAAAAATTTGCCACACAGATTGCGGCGTAATTATAAGTTAACAGCTAAATCGCAATGTCTGTACTGTAACGAAATGTAAATACAAATTTGAGGTATAATCGCATATTTAAAATTTTTCTTCTTAGAATTCCAAAAAAGCGGAAAAGTATAAAATTCTATATTGCGACTGAAACCTAGCCTTAATACAAAATGATGCAAAATCTTTTCCACTACAAACTCATGGCTAGTACAACACATAGAGAGGCACTTACCCTTCTCTCCCATGAGAGATCCCCAAGCGGACCAATCAGTACGCGAGTACGAGAGGAAGGGGTATGGAGATGGGAGAGGGTCGTTATCTACGCCCAGGGCGCGATCTCCACGTCTCTTAGAGAGTTACACTGCACCCTGGGAGACGCGAGCCCGTTGCGTCGGTCTAACGATGTCCCACTAACGACTGCATGAGAGCAGGGCATTGGCGAGGAGGGTAGTGGGGTATGGCGTCTCGTTTCTCAGCGTCGGGACGCGACCTTCAGTGACGTGAGTAACCTTCTGGCGTCTCTTGTTTTACTCCGCCGATGCTTCACTGTTGGCTGCGACACAATAACTCCATAGTAGAAAGTAAATTAAATAAATAAAAAAAAAAGTGGAACACAAATTTAATTTATTTTATTTTTTTTTTCCCCAGCCTGGGAAATTGGTAACTATAAATATGAAAGATTACCATGGTAATATCTTTGGTGGTTGGTAAGATGGCCATAAGTCATATTAAAATACACTGAGACTTATGTTGTTCTTGCTATACACTGAAGGTGGCAAGAAGGGTAAAGTTACATGTATATATTATGAGATGTGTGCCCTATTAAACTGTCACTAAATGCTACAAGAAAAGCACATGTCTCAGTGGGAAGTAATTTGACTTAAGTCCTTAACCGTCCTCCAAAGATATATAGGGTAAACCGAACCTGTGCCGTTGTATACCTTAATATAGTGATAAACCACGTTGCAGGTTTCACAAAATTGGGAAGTCTTTGTACACCGAGTTCTCTAGGTTACCAACAGAGAGCAGGCATGTGCAATTTCGCCAATAAGTGACCAATTTATTGCATATAGGATCACAATTAAAATGTTCAACGTATTTCTGACATTGAAATTCTAAACCGTAGTATCACGAAATAGGGTAGTGTTACCCTAAATTAGAAACTATACGAAGCTTTATCCTGGTTGTACACCATCGCAAATTATATAGTTTCAGGTCCAGCTATGCTAATTGGTGCTTTCCGATGTTCTTAGAAATCAACACAGACGCATGCTGGAATAGATGCATTACAGCTACTTGAAAATATTTCTTGTCATCTTCGTACCCCTTGAAACATATTTGTCAAAGTATATATTATAGAAGTGGTCACATTGCCGTTAGAATATTTCAGCATTAACTTTTGTTGTTAATGTTTTTTCTAGATATTATTTCCGTTGCTTCAAATAAAGTATCATCAAACACATTTGTTACGTCAAATTTAGGTCTCTGCTGTTTATTCCTTCCTTAGAAGGAAAACAAGTTTGATTTAATTCGTGATCCACCAGCTTAGAGCACTAGTAGTTTGTAGGTTACAATTTAAATTAACCTCTTTTTTTCGGCCATATAATTATGCGGACAGTTTATTTCGAATACCATAAAAATTGAACATACCTTTGTGAAACGTATGTTTCTTTATATTAAATCAGTCGGAGCAGTGCTGATTTAGAAAATTTTGAATGGTTTAAAAATTACGTTTTAGGTATGTGATGATTACTGAAAGCAGTAGTATGAGTAATTTTGCAGTATAATGTATAGTCTGCTTACTGACGAGAATGTTTGTACCCAGCAAGGTAGAACGTACTTCACATTCTTGGCATACGGACACTTTAATATTTGTAGGAATTTATTGTAAATTGGAAAGTCTAATTCAATTCTGGTATAATGCATCAGATATGAATTCACCAATTATTCAATTAAAGAGCACTTGGAGTAAGTACGGATCTCCGCCTGCCTCTGTCAGTTAGTTGGCTGCGAGACTTTATAAATTTTTATATTTTCTGAAAAGTTCAGAAAGTTAAAAATCAGAAACTCTCTTCTAGATGCTGTGAACGCATTAAAAAATTAAACATTAACAAACGTAAGTAAAACAACTTTCGCAACTCTTTATATACCCAATTACTACACGTAGCAAGATTTATCCACGCAAAATAATAATGCTCTGTATGAAAGAAAAGCATTTTGGCCACCTTAAGGGGCCTCCCTACCTGCGCTTCAAATGCTTGCAGCGAGTTACGGCTATTCTTTTTTTAACGTAACTATTTAACGTACATTTTATTTTTATATCTAGGAATAGAACACACACTTCATACTATGCCGCTATAGTTTTGAAAATTCGGAACGTTTGTTAGAAACATCACTTTCGGACCCATCAAAATGGTCAAAAATGTGTTTTCTTGACTGCCGTATCTGGAAAATATTAACAACCGGATTCAAAATGCACAGCTATAGAAACAAGCTTTAGACTTTGAACTATGCTACCCACTAAAAATATTGAAGCCACCGCTTTAAGTCCCACAGGGAAAAGGATAACTGTAAAGTACTGCTCGCCATCTGAGTGGCTTGCGCGGAGAGGCGATAATACTTTAACATACGTCGGTCAACGGCAACCTTATTGCTCCTGCCTCACACACACAAACGCAGCCTATCTAGGGAGGCCCCTTAACACCACGATCCATGATTTATACTATTTTTACTATAGTTATTTTTTTTATTCTATAGGAGAATTGTTATCGAAACTATTGGGCAGTTTAGTTGAAAGCAGTTAACTATTTTATATCAAGACAAAATTATTTCAGCTAATTATACAATTGAGAACATTCTCTTTTATGAACTATATAACCAAATAATTTGTAATTTGTGTCTAGGAAAAATAGAGCACTTAATAAAAACATTATCTTACAAAACTATCCATTATTTCTTCGATATCTGCTCTCGTTTACGAATAAAAATATAGTTGCTGTGTAAGGAGTAGAAATGATGGATCATGGCCTTAAAATTGCTGTGCTTAAAATGCTTAGAGGTTAAATTTGTTATCAATACCTTTGTAAACTTTGACATTACTATATATTTCCTTTCGGTAACGAAATAAAAATATTGGTCGGAAGTGTTCAAAGCATTAAACTTATTATTTTATATTAATACTATAGTGGTTCCGTAACATAGGCCATGGCCGAATCCTCTTCATCTTTCTGTGCTTGTTGTTGTGTAAAACTGTGTTTAATCGTCTGTAATAATCTCGCTGTCGACGATTGGTAAAATTAGCTGATTTCCAGTTACATATTACACTATTCCCCTGATGCACAAATTCTTGGTTTAAGTCGTAATATTAGTTTTACAGTGTAAATAAAAAATTTTTCCTTGTAGAACCAATTTTTTGTGTATGTTATTTAACATTTTTTGCGTTAAATTTGTATCACTTGTTAAATGCAATTCGTGAACAGTGATAGAAAAAAGTTCGTACGCCAATACAATTTTTTTCTCTCGCTGTTTACAAATTGAATTTAACACGTGAAGCAAATTTAGCGACAAAAAACTTTAAAGAGCATAACACATGAAGTCGGTTGTGCAGGCAAACATGTTTTATTTATACTCTACAACAAATAGTACTGTTTAAAAACAAAGAACTTGTATGCCTGGGGTTTTACTGGACTCATAATAGGACTGTGTAATAATTGGCCGTGAAGAGAAGAACCGGGTGTGTTTATTCCCTCGCAACGCAAAACCAATTCCGAGGGGAGTTGTCAGCAGTTTAATACCGCTCTCGAGTTGTCAGGGAGTAGCTCGGCGATGTTATTCCTGTGGTGACAAGCCTCCCCCTCCCCCAGCAAACCCCGTCCTACACTTCCTGACAAGTCCGCCCAGCTGGATCTAGGTAAACCTCGCAAAGTCAACTAATTTCGTTATGGCTCGCAGCGGTCCTCGGCTGACCGCGCTGCTCCCTGGCGGCCGGCGGTGGAATCAAAAGGCGGTGCCACCCTCCCTCTTCCTCCTTCAATCCCCCTCGCAGGCATCATCATGGGCCGTGACAGTATCAACGCCTAAATAAAGGATCATGCTACCTATGCGTACGTTCTGCCGTAGACACAAGTACCGTACACAACACCGAAGTGGAGCATGCGAAAAATAACCTACTATCATTAGATTAAAATATTGAGTTGTTTGTTTGTTACTAACACTTAATTCCCATAATGGAGTATAACTCCAGGGATGTAGGTTGTGTCATGCCTCAATATGCATGTGCAAGTAGGTCACATATACATGCAAATTGGTAGTAGTAACATACATATAAATAATTATTAGTAAAATGACACATTCAAAGTATTCAGTCATTTCAATAAAAAAGTTCAAATTATATGTAAAAAATAAACTTGGTAAACAAGCTCAGAAAGAAATATTATAATTGACCATTATGTGTATGAATCAATTGACAATATTTAGTTAATAATTTTTATTTTTTATTATTTATATAAAGGTTTTACGTACCCTCGAACAGCACAAGTACTTCGTACAGGGACACAGGAAATAATTCTCACATCTAGAGGAACAAAAAATGTTATATGGGCATAGATTCGAAACCGCACCGTTTCTGTACTACATTATTATGGCGTACGGTTCACATCACGGGCTACATCACGTTTCTGTACTACATTATTATGGCGTACGGTTCACATCACGGGCTACATCACGTTTCTGTACAGACTGTTTCACAAAGCATTCGTCCTTTTTGGATGCGAAAAATAATGTTTGTAAAAACCGCGCAATTTGGAACCTCGGTCATAAGAGACCGTGTAACGAATATAGTCGTTGCTCTTCTAAATGTATTGCCGGCCTCCGTAGCATACCGGCCTACGGTGCAAGAGTTACTGGGATCGAATCCCAGTACGGTCATGGATTTTTGTGCCGTTTTCTTAGGTTTAGTTAGTTTGTACGGCGTCTCTCACTAAAAGCCTGAAAAAATGCATAAAACCGGAGGACTTTAATAAACCCTCTAAAATAAAAAATCTAAATTTGTTGTCATTGACAGGATTGTTAAAAGTATAAACGATAATTTATAATAGACTTGTCGGGTGTGCTTGTGTAAATTATATTTATCATCTGTCTGTATTAGAGAATCAAACATTCAAAACCATACATATACAAAAATCCGCAAATGACATAAACATCCCCTTTTTTTTCTAATTAAATTAGTTGTTCGAAAACTATTATAAACCCATATTCAATAAACAAAAGGAAAGTCCTCTTTTAAGAATCATGTTCCTTGTAGTTAGTACTCGCTGCTGTGGCATGTATTGCAATGCCAATTAAATTTTTCCCACACCACAAAATTAATATTTTTCCGACAAAAGTCGTTGGCGAACGCACAAGGAATCGCATTGGTTTCTTTATCAGCAAAAATTTTTGGGTACCCCACCTCCCCCCTCTCAATTCTAAAAAATGTTTTAGAAATTTTTCTAACAGAAACCTTACCGGGCGCACGTTGAAAAACTCACCTAAGCTTCGTCGCAATAAGATTAACGGTATAGGAGCGCATACGGGCCATAGACAAACAGCCATCGTATATACAGGGTGTTCACTAAAACACCGACATATTACGGCAGTTGATTACTTGTGTAAAATAAACCAGGAAATATGCAAGACATTTTGTACGTAACAGTAAAATTAAGAGAGTAATTCGCCTTTGAAAATCAAATTTTAATACTTTTATTTCCCCACGATACCGAACACTGACCGACGTAAACTAACGAAACTCAAGATATTACTTCACGACAATACAATCGACAAACCAGCAGTGTTTATATAGATATATTAAATGCAAACATATTTATTTATGCATGGACGTGTCTTGTTTTGAAAGTCGGTTTTTCATTTCATCTCATCTCCTGTGTAGTACGGCCAAATACACTATAAACCAATACCGGACAGCTTGAGCGCTTTGGCGAGAATTCTGATCGTGTTATCACTAGGTCCCGGTAGTTTACGCGAAAAGTTTTTTGCCCCACTTTGTTTCAGTGTATTACGTGTACACCTGCACCTCAACTTCATGATTATTTGCAGAGTGTTTTTGTGCAGAGTCATTATTCATTTGACTGTGCCAATCAGTACATGGATAACTGTGACACAACACGTCTGTGATTTGCGGGTTTAACCTCCAGACGCCGGGTGTTACGGCATCCAATCACTGACCACATAGCAGAGCTGCAGGTATGTACGTAAGGCATTGAAACAAAGTGGTGCGAAAAATCTTTTCGCGAAAACTACAGGGCCCTAATTATCACGTCAAAACACCAGAGAACAGCACCCTACATTTAACTCATTTCAGATGTACACTGCCAACATAAGAATTCTGGAAAAAAAATGTTCTATGGAGAACATATTTTCGTTACATGGAGAAAAAAAATTAGCAATACGATAAATACGTAAAATTCAAATAAAACATGTCAAAATAATAAAATAACAATAATTATACAAAAATATCAAAATATGTGTTAGTTTGACGTCATACCGCTAGGTAATATTTCACAAGCGCACTCTTAATATTTGCACAGAGCTGTCCGGTTAGTCTCTGGGGTATTTGGTACGGCCTTTCTCTAGGCGCCTGTGACTGTAGTAGGCGGTCAGAGCCTTGGTCGCGTCAACACACACCCCCGCGGTCAGCAACGCAAACAACGGCTGTCTGGCTGCTCGGAGATATGATTTACGCCTCAGTAACTCTTCCTGACCCCTTCTGCCCTTGTTGACAAGCTCCCCCCCCCCCCCTTCCTGACGTGCGCGAGTCAACCTCTCGTGCCGAGGCGTACAAACAAACCTGTCGTCGGTGTGGTGTAGAGCTTTGCCGCAGAGTAGACCGTACCTTGTAGAAACCCACTGTGTGCATGCCCGAGTGATTGAGTGAGTGAATGAAATCTTGATTAGCACTTCTCTAGGCAAGAGCTATTCCTATATACGCTGCATTCTCTGATATTATTTCTTTAAACCGACATAAAAAACAACTCGAGAAAATATGTTTTATTAAAATAATTTGTACTCTGGAAGCCTAATTTTATTCAAAACGAACAATTTTATCAATTTTGCTAAAGTTGTTAATTAGACAAAATTGTACTTTTTTTTTCCTTCAAAGTTAAGGGTTATAGCAAAAAAAATTTTAACATATTTGTCCCGCTTTAGGAGTCAAAACTAATATTTGTAAAACCAGCATAAATAGCAACCTTGGACTATGAGGCCACGTTACGAATCAAATCCCGTTATTAATTTTTATAAATGTTTAAGGACGAAATTCTTCAAAAACTATAGCTATAAACAGGAAAGTCTTAAAAATGTATAGGTGACGTGAGAGCTTATAAAAACACGTCCCGTTTATGCTTGTATAGAATATGTCTCACATTCAGTATTTTCTTTGTCCACGTAAGTTAAAACCAAGTAGATTATTTCTTATGAAAAAAAAATCTTAAAGGAGAATGAATGTTGTGGATTTATCTACTGCTCAATGATATTATGAATATCGGTATGTATTTCGGTGCGTAATATTAAAACTCGTATTATCACGTGACAGTGGATCACAATGGAGCAGCACAAAGAACTGGCTAGGGAAACGGGAAATCTCCGAGAATACCCACTGGCCAGCAGCACGATTCCGATATTTCAAAATCCGATTCAATCTCACTGCAAACCGTACCAACTATAGGTTTAAATATGCAATAGGCTTTTTAGAAACGTGCTGTTTCAGAGCCCCTCAAAATTGCTAGTACAGCATATTCAGACTACCGTATGTAGGAATATATGTACCGTATATTTAAAATTTCGAAATTTTAAAACGCATTTGACTTTAAATCATTATCCTACAAATAAAAATTCTCATGAGAGAAAGAAACATTAATAAATCACCACACGCTAGTTGGGTGGCATGTGTATTAAGGCATTATAGCATTACTTACGTCGGTCAATAGCATCGTTATCATTCCATCGATTTTGTGCCTCAGACACAAATGTAGCCTATGAAGGAAGCAACTTGAAAGGCTCCGCCGCACTATTTAATTTCTGTACATCTGTGGCTTTACGCTGAAATAGTCCACCAGCAATGTACTGAGACACATTAATGTGTTGCATTACGATGTCAGAAATATTTAGCTGAGTTAATAAAACTTTGCTAGGCGTTACAAACCATTTGTGTACGCCAAAATAAAATATTTTTGTTGCCCAAGTGCAATATTTGTTCATTGGAAATAAGTTTTTGTAGGACTGTGCATAGAATTTTGTGCCGAGGCATTTTAAGAAATGTGTGGTATCATTGAGAATCGAACTTGGCACTTATCTCGTTGAGAATCTTACAATAGCATCCACAGCCAAGATTGAACGTTGGAGACCGAAACATCCTGATAGCCAAATGCACAACATTTACACAAATGTTTATTAAGAAATTTTACGTTTTTATTATTAGTATCCTGTAGAAATTTTGCCAGGATTGTTCTTAAGGCGCCCGCCTGCTGGCCGTGTGTTTGTGTGAGTGAGGCACGACACCAAGGGAGATGTTGACCGGCTCATCTGGTGCGGTATCGTCTCTACAGCAAGACACTGAAACGGCGTGCATTGGTATCGTAGATCACTCGCCTGACACTTTTAGTGGTGACCCCGTCTTTTATTGATGAAAAATTTTACACAAAGTCCATTGCATGTTCCTAGAGTAGTTTCACGCGAATCCCACTAGTAGTTTTTCAGATATAACATGTTGAAAAAGCGGTTTTTAGCCATTTTGAGATGCTCCTATATTGATTTTTCTAATCGACATGGCGCTTTAAAACGTCTCTTCAGTCATAGTTTGTAGTGTATTTTATTTTCACACATAGACACACTGGGCATACGTGGTACAGTTTCTTAAAAAAAACTAAAAGTATTTGCGAACACGCTGCAACGCAGTTTAAGCGCGTGGTAGGCGAGACCCTCAAGAGCGCGGTTCACCTCAGTTTTCAACGTCTTTTTACATTTTTATATTTGTACAAGATATGTTTTTTTCTTGTTTTAGACGTAAATTATGACTAAAACTTCCTCTTAGAAAATTGTTGTAACTATCTCTCATAGTTTTCGCGCAATGAGTCGTAAACGTCAAAATTTGCACTTTACGGTTTTATGTACGCCACTAAAACCCACTGACATACCAAACTGAAAAAAATTCACAGTGTATAACAATGTTGTAGTCAATGATTTGACATATATAAAAACAAAAATAAATACATTTTTGTATTTTTAAAATTATTTTTAAATATTTAAATTTTCAATTAAAAATTCAGCATTTTTTATTAAATACAAAATATATTTTATTTGTTGTTTTTATATGTGTCATTTCATAGCCTACAGCACTGTTATACGTGGTAAATTTTTTATGTTAGGTAAGTCAGTTGGTTTTAGTGGCGTACATAAAACCGTAAAGTGCAAATTTTGAAGTATACAATTCATTACGCGTAAACTGTGAGAGATACTACAATTTCCTAAGAGGAAGTTTTAGTCACAATTTATGTCTAAAATAAGAAAAAAATATCTGGTACAAATATAAAAATAAAAAAGACGTTGAAAACTGATGTAAAGCGCGCCCTTACCTGAATGACACATCTTAAAATACACTTACAGATATTGCTATGTTGGTAATCGTCACAAAATAAAAGGCAAAATAACTTCAAGTATGTTCACATCCCACAGATCTCACAAACATGGTTTGGTAGGAACAATGAATTGTAAATTTGTGTATTTCCAAACAAATGATTCAATTTGCTTCAAGCGTATGTATGCTGCCTAATAAACTACATCTGTTGTATCAACAAAATAGTGAGTGTTGCATTCGGTATTTTGTTATCAGAACAGTTCTGGTAACAAAATATTTTGCTAGTTGAAGTTAATATTTATTTGGTCGTACTGAAACATTGATTTTGCTAAATATTTTATTTTCAGTGTAACTTTAAAAAGTACGATCTGTTCCGAAGAGTGTTTGTTATCAATTGCGGACAAATATAAACTGACAAGAGTTTTTCCAAAAAAAAATAGTGATATAAGAAAACTGGTAAATGAGAAATACAGCTGCCGGTTTTTAGGGTGTTCTAAGGTTAATATGTTTTAGGGTCATCTAAGCCTACATGGTATTTTAAGTTGGGTATAGTTATTTCAACCTTATTTGAACCACATTATTTCAGCAATGTAGAACTTTCACAAGTCCCGTCGTAGAGATTTGTAATTTTTACACGCAAGAATTATTAGTTATGTTACCTTTCCATGCTATTTGAAGAAAAATTGGCTCATGATTTTTTCATTATTAATTTTTTTAGTGAGCTCTATCAATCACTACGTCTTATAATAAGTATCAAAGTATTTACAGAAAAAATTATGACTGCTTATTGTTTGGCTATCTTCACAATATTGTTACAAGTTTGGAGAACACAAACTTTTCATGTGGGCAATTCCCATGAGTTCTTTGGGATAGAGGTCTTATAATTATAAATAAAAGAGTTAAATTAAGTACTGCCAACACGCAACAATATTTAGAATGTCTGGAAAATGTTAGTACTATGATAAATTCTCTGCATCCTATGAACTTCGAAGATTTAGATTTTTATGTTTAAAAATATAAATAAGTATCCTGTACCAAAGGACTGCGGCTGTGTTGTGGTTAGACTATTCGCCTACCTCCAAGTCGATCCGGGCTCGATTCCCTGTAGGGTTTTGCCCGATTCTCAAATGTCTGAAACGTGGTGGCTGTTGTAGGCTGCAGGGTTTTCTCGGGAATCAGGATTCTTCCTTTTCTTGAAATGTATGTAACAATGGGTTGATTTCCATAACCCCCATTATGTTTTCACTTCATGGAAAAATTGAAAACATATTCCGACATCGGTTTTGTTAGCGGCCACCATAAATGTATATATAAACGCTCTGCCCTGGCTCACACAGCATGCTATTGTAAGAGCTTTTGAGTGGGAAAAATTCGTAATTATATGTTTGTACGAATAATGTTAGTTTTGTAGCAGTTACTTGGAAGGACATTTTCCTCTTACAAACAAAAATTATAGCTCCGCTAATTTCCCCACAATGCCATTTCAAAGTCGAAATTTGTACGTTTTTTTTGTTCTTATAAACCGATGAACGTAATAAAGTGAAAAAATTCACATTTAAACTACATACCATCGGTTGCTGATTGACGTATCCTTTATAAAAATCCGTTATAATATAATTGTAGTTTAAAAAATTGCTAAAATCTACAACTTTTCTGCCACCTTTAGCAATTTTTTAAAAACAAATAGGCCTAATGGTTTGTAATGGGTTTTTGTATACGTCAGTCAGTTATCCGTAACATGTAATTTCAATGTGATTGGTTTTTGTGGCTTATAAGAACGAAAAACTTGCGAATATTGACTTTGAATTGCTATTATGGGAACATTGACTGAGCTGAGTCCTTTTGTAAGAGGAAAATGTGTTCCTAAGTGACGTCTGCAAAACTAGCTTGATGTCGCACAAATATAAAATTACAGTTTTTCCGCACCTGAACGTCCGTAGTTTGATGTGATATTTTCCCTAGCGATTCCTTTCAGCGTAACGACCGAGAGAAGTACGCAGTAGGGTTTCCCCTCGCGGGCATTCCTGAAACTGAAGTGACGTCTTAAGTGCGTCAGAATTCCCCCCGCGCCGTGATAAGCCTTGCCAATCACAACGCTCCCGTTCGACGCGCCCGACGTTTAGCCAGTTACCATGACAACGGGCTGCTGTCCCTTCCCCGCCTAACTCTTGCGCACATCGAGCAGCTAAATAAATAATTCCTGCCCGTTGAAACTACTCGTAGCCGTATAAAAGCTGCCCGTGAGTGTCTCTTGCACCGCCTGTCTTTTTTCTCATACTCTCCCTTCCCCCCACGATAACACTTCTTTTTTCTAGTCTTCACTAAACCCACTTCCTCGCTCTTTTCTGGTCCATTCCTGTGCCTTCCCGACCTGATGTTTTATTCTTTACTGCCCGCGCTGAATATTTCGTTCGCCAGTTCAAATACGAACTGCCGGAAGGGAGTTAATATTCACGTTGGTTGAGCGGAGCAGCAATCCCCTGGCATGTCTGTGAGCTATCCGCAGTTGCAGAGTACATTCGTCGGATGTTTGCAAAGAAAAACACACGCTGATTCGAGTGTGTTATCATGGCTGTTCAAATATATTATTTACCTTATTGTACACTGGGAACCTCGGTTGGCTCAATGAGACCGACTCTCCGTAACTCAGTTGGTTGAGAGGCCGACCTTGGTGTGATGGGTTCTGGGTTCGATTCCAATGTCTGGCTGGGTGTAAATTTGTGTTTGTCGAAATGGTCTCAAAAATTGTCTCCATACGAAATTGCCTCAAAAAGGTTACTCAAATACGTCGCATTGTTATATTTAACCTAATATCATAGCTGCACTCTTGGCCGGAGGGCTGTATAGCCGAGGGTCACAAAAAACATGTATAACAATAACAAAAAAAATTTTTTTTTAAAAGTGGTTAGCGCTCTCTGCTTTGATTCCCGGCCATTTAACGTCACTTCCTCGGGTTCAGGACTGTGTGTTTGTTTTCGTCTTGACTGATTACAAAAGTCACCGTACACTAAATAAAATACAAATTACTCGGGAGTTACTTGATTTTGCCAACTTAACGTGGTGAGGAGAGGGGAACATTTGGTGCAGTGACGATTAGATAGTCTTGCCATTGTACCGGCGGACGTTGCTGTTGGCAGGCGAATCAAACTCCTGAGTCCCTCCCTCTCCCCAACTCTCATTCCGTCGCTGCTCTAAACTCATCTCACCTCACACATTCCTCGGGCCGGAAGGCGACAGGCACAGTGGAGCAGCCGCCAAACATTTACCCCGGCCTTCTCTCACACACACTGTGACCCTGAAGAAGCCGGGAACATGCTTTGGTTTTCATTTTACTTCTACTGTAATGTAATGGATACCTTTTTTTACTAAAATATCAGTTATTTTGATTATTTTTCGTACACTCGATTGAATAAATTTGAATACGGGTTTTGGTTACTTAGCTTGCAACCATATAACGTAAATAAATCATCAGTGTTAAAATTCATTACTTTTAAATAAAATAATTTAGAAGAGAACTCTAGTTAACAATAATGTTATACGTTAAGGGCGCAGTCTCCATAAGTTTTCAACGGGTTTTTTTATATTTATTTGTACCAGAAATGTTTTATCTTATTTCAGACATAAATTGTGACAAAATTTTGTTCTTATGAAATTTTTTTTATCTCTCATAGTTTTTGCGTATTAACTCGTAAATGTCAAAATTTGCATTTTATGGTTCGGTGACCACCACTAAAACCAATTGATATATACCGAGCTGAAAAAAGAAATATTACAAAAAATAATCATGTCGTATGTTACAACGTCTTCTATGTAAAAACAAAATATATTTTTTTTTGTATTTTTTAAAATTATTGTTTTTGTTTTAATTTTAGTTTCAAATTTCAGTTATTATGTTTAAATACAATTTTTTTTGTAGTAGACGTTCTAGCCTAATACATGGTTATCCTCCGTAATTTTTTTCAATTTGGTATGTCAGTTGGATTTAGTGTCGGTCACAAAACCGTAAATGCAAATTTTAACGTTTACTAGTTATTACGCAAAAACTATGACAGATAAAAAAAATTATAAGAGAAAAATTTAGTCACAATTCTTGTCTAAAATAATATGAAAATTATCTGGTACAAATATAAAAATTAAAAAATTACGTTGAAAACTGATGTACACCGCACCCTTAACTTGTTTATGTGTTACGACAAGAAGAATTTTATAAAAATGGTTCGCTTTTTTTCTGAGTTAACAAATTTTTAACAATACATTGCCGAAATTAAGTATTGAACATAGATAACTTCTCAGAGGTTTTCATATGACAGTATATGCATTCTTATGGTTATTTCAATTGTTATTTTCTTCGTTTAAAAGAGTCATCTTCAAAACTGGTCCATTGAGAAGTAGTTTATTTTAACATTGATTCCTTGGCTAAACTCTATGGCTGCAAGCTTAGAAAGCAAAAACGTAAACATTTAAAAGACTATTCTCGAATGTTACTCGGGAAAATCAGTGTCGTCTATCTCGCTGCAGGATGTTTTAAACGTCTCTCATTAACATCCTGTGTATAGTGAGTCGTTATTATATATTAACCCGACGGGAGTGAATTCCTGAGGTCAAATAAATAGGGAGACAATAATGCTTCAATGGGCCAATTGTGACGTATTACGGAGTTATAAACCCTCAATAGTAGAGGTGGAACATGTGTAATTGGACAATAATATATCAGTCATAAGTAATTCAGTAACGAAATTTCATATACAGGCTACTTGCATAGGGACAGACTAACTAGGGGTTGACGACCCCTTCACGCTTAAAACTTCGTGATACTTGACTTGAAGTGACATGTATGTGATCAGCTTGCAAACATCAATAAAAAGTAGCTTTGATAAAAACTGCTCATCCAGAACGTTTCCTTATAAATTACACGTTTAAGGCTTCGCTCTCTAGTTTAGCAGTGGTATCGAAAAATTTTTTAAAACGCAAATCAATACATATATCAAAAATTCCTTTGGCAGTTTTAACACTTATATATGAACGTTTGCATATGAATTATTCTGTTGTAATACACCAAACTGATTTTTAGATTTTTGTCCCCAAAATAGTACACATTTTGTTGTGAAAATAAGCCAAATGGAGCAAAATAATTTTTTGCTCGCAAACGGTACATTATTTAAAAAAAAAACGCTCTGGCAAAATTGTGTATCGTATGACTGTACACTGTCTCAAATTTTTTCAAAGCATTTGGTTAAAAAACATTTGAGTTATTTGAAATTATTTGAAATAAACGAGAGATCATGGCCTTAAGTTGGGAAATAGCACTGTAGTTGCCTGTGAAGTAGGCAGGCAGTAACATGGTTGTGCATAACATGTCATTAGACAACAAGACTCTCATCCCTATTGCTCGTTAGTAAATGGTAAATTGCATTGGTTGAAAAAAAAATAGCTTTCGATAACCTATTAGTTATTGGTTTGAAATGTAACTGTATTATGTAGTTTTACAACGTATGGTCGCAATAAGAGCCACACATCCTGTACAGATCGGCATGCAATCTGAAAAAGTCGCTTTTATATATATATATATATATATATATATATATATATATATATATATATATATATATATATGCTGTCCAGAAACAAACTCATAATAAGCATACTACCCGAAAATGTTAGTGGGAAAAAAATTTACGATGACATTTTATATGCACAATGTGGCAATTTAGCACTGCACGTTGTCTCTTGCGCTATACAGATATCTTACTTTTCTTACACTTCTGTTCTGACCTACATATCATGGATCGAGATTTAAATCCTGGGCTGTCTAAACATAATTCTATGTGCACTTGTCGTAACATACATGAAATAATAACTTGTTGTGGAGCGCAAGATGGAACAATCTCCGTGCAGTGTTGCGCACGTAAAATGTCGTCGTACAACATTTTGCCACATACATTTTCGGCTCCGATTTAGGCCAGAATTCGCACGGTCTGCTAATTTTGCATTTGTTTCTGGAGAGCCCATATATATATATATATATATATATATATATATATATATATATATATATATATATATATATATATATATATATTTATTTATAATGTGTGTGTGCGAAGCAACGTATGGAAATAATTTCCAACGCATTTGTATGGTTTTAGGATATCCACCATTTTTAATAATAATATTCGCTCAAGGGTCATGGCAAGGCGCGTGTATGAAGTCATAGCTCTTA
>PNEQ01115298.1:0-44019 GCA_003012365.1 Medauroidea extradentata | reverse complement strand
TTTTTTTTGAAATTTTCGAAATTTTGGAAAATTTTGGTAATTTGACACTCAAGGTCAAGGTCAGGGTCAAGGTCAAGGTCACGGTCATCCAACATGGCGGCCGGGGACGTGACGTCACAACATGGCGGGGGGCACCACACTCGGGCGGGCGCCACACTCCGAATCCTTGTCCCAGAAGGAACTAAATCATACTACTAACCGCGATTTAAGTTATATTCCTGTGTTGCGCGTTATAAATGCCCACATTTGAAACGGTGTTTTTTTTTTAATTTTCTGTGTTTAAAATAATTAATATTCATGTGGTAACCGCCTAAGTTACGACAAACAAGAATGAGTTGCAGCAGACGATACGTGTATCCAGCTGTAATTATTGCCTTAGAAGTGATCTATTCATCGAGTCTGAACAATTAAGTATAAAAGCGAGGTAAAGTCGTATCAGGAATATAAGTAAATGATGCAAATGTAGGTTTTTGCAACAAACTTGGCAAACCTTTGCTTTGTGTGTAGCTCTTGAGGCAACAAAAAAAGCAAGAGATGACACTGTATCCGATAAAAATTTATATTGTCTCAAAATAACTTGGAATCTATGTGCAAAGAAAGTACAAAAAGTTTTCTGTAAAACATGGATTACCTTTTTCTTCATAAATATTTTAAGCTAGTAATTATCTTATTAAATTTGTTTATGTAACGTATAAAATCATATGTAAAGTCTGCAGATTTTCTTTATTAAACTGGGAGAGTTTGGATTTGCCTTTTAAATTCCTATCCACTTTGAAATATATTTATAGTAGGACCTACATTGTAATAATTTAATATAGAGATATAAACTAGACATTTTTTGAGTGTAATTATTCAAATTTATTTAAAAACGTAGGCGCATTGTGTTTACATATGTAACGTAATTCGTAGCCACTTAAGTCTTGTAGCGTAAAAGGAATAACACTATATTTAAGAATTTACCATATGCTCTGCCTTCTGTGTTGCCCTAGCTGTATTTTTATATAAACATGTACATGTGTGTGTAATACGCGTACAAATATTATGTGGCATACATACCTTCATGCCTACACTTGTTAAGACAAAACAATAATTACATGCATTAATAAATTTTGTCTCTGGAAAAAATCCAGGCGATAAATATTTTTATGGAGAGTACTGTACACACTGTGAAATAATTACACACTTAAAATCAACTTGTCAATTGCAGGAATATATTACATACAGCATTGCTAATATGCATCAAAGCTGAGCATCCGGGGTGCGGTATGGTTAGGTGATAGTAGACAAATGAGAGAAAACTTGGCTTTGTTCAGCCAACCGCTCAAAAGTCAAAGCTGACGTCCCCGTCTAGGCTAAGAAACGAAGTAAAGTGAGAAGTTTCGGTAAGTGTCTAGGTCTTTAGTGCTGGTTACGGTCAGCACCGGAATGAAGAGGTGGGGAAAATGGGAGATCCCCGTAAAAACCCTCTGACCAGCGGCATCGTCCGGCACGATTCCCATTTACAAAAATTCGGGGCCGATCGCACCGGGAATCGAACCTGGATCGTCTAGGTGAGAGGTGAGAGGCATGATCCCTCGACCACCGCAACCCCTAACTAGGAAACGAATGACCTAAGAGAAAATAAAATAGATAAAACTGTTGGATTGCGGGATGAAGATGGAAAAAGAAACATTATTCTGAGAAAACATGTATTTTACAACAATACCCGTGGACTCTACTCGCACAAATATTCATTATTTGAACTTGGGCCACGAACCGTTAATGTAGACGGATTATTACTAACCAATAACCTAAAGTTGAACATATCACTTTGTGTAAAGCTCTGGAAAAGTGATATGAGAATCACACACACCTACCAGTAGAATATTCACATCCCGACAGTAATTATGTGACAATACAGATAAAAATGTATAGTACCTGTAACATTTTAAAGTTTCTGTATGACGAAACATATGCGTATTATATCGAACTACATTTTTACTGAAACAGTTACATTTGCTTAGCGAAAGAAAAATGTTCTGTATTGTCAATGTATAAAGAGTTGCTGGTAACAAACGATTTCCACTTAATGTTTTTTTTAATGAAATACTTACTGTGCAATTTGTAATATTTTGACAGTTCTGTACAGTATTTACTTATATAGATCACGGTACTGTGAAATTCAGGGTGTCAAAGCGACCAGATAATTTTTGTTTGTGATAATTTGATCTCCAGCAAGTTAAAGTGTAGTGTACATCTTAGAAGATTCAGTTAACTTTTTTGATATGGAAAAAGATTAAAACAAAAAAAATATATTAGCCGTTCTAATAACGTTACTTAAAAATGGGGTGTACTGATTATAAACTTGCCAATAAAGCATTAGCACAACTTACAGAAATAAACGTTTACTCTACAGTACGGTATAAACATATATTTGGTAGTCAACAGACTCGTTACAAACATTTCTGAATCATTCCTCTTAATACAATTTCAAATGACGTCATGTAAAAAAAACATACAAAACGAGATTTATTTCATGACATTAAATCAGTTAACAGATGTGACAAATTCGAACTATGTCATAACTGAAACTAAATAAAAAAGTGAAATGTTCCATAATTATAAAACTTCGGCAATTTGGTAGCTGTGCAATAAAGTAAACTCGCTGCGCTCTGATGCAAAAGTTAAAATATTTTTCGCACCTGTTCGTTATATCATCACGGTTTTGAAATGTGTGCTCCAGGCGGCCAGTACCATCGGCCTCGCTCCTTGCAGGGCTGGCAACTCACGCAAAGCAAATACCCCCAGCCGGTTTCCTCTCTGCCGCTCTCTTCTTCTAGCCGCGAGCTGTTGACACACCAGAATCTTCCATCAGAAGGGGTTCTGGTGGAGCCACGGCGAGGTGGAGATAGGAGGGGCCGGCATAGAGTCGTGAGGGGGATGGAGGAGGGTGAAGTTGGCGTATCGGAACAAACCCTTGTTTTATAACGAGCTAGGCTCCCTTGAGCCCGGGGTGAAAATGGGCAGGGGGTGAAGAGGTCTTGGTTCACGCGCCAGTTCGCAGAAATAATACAGGTGTGCCAACTAGGGGCTGCAACGTCTTCGCAAGCCTTCTGGAAAGTGACGGCTTATGTGTGCTTGATGGAGTACGTCTACATTTTATTGCCTTCTTTGTTCTAGTGATGAATGATGTCACACTGCTGTACGTCGACTGCTTTTTTTTTTTACTGCTGGTATCTTTAGATGTAAAACACAAGTACAAGACAATTGAATGACAGAAAACTACTTAATATCACTGCCATAAATATTCCGGGAAAATTAATACCTGCATATATTCTTATATATATTTGTAATTACTTTTAATTACGCACAATATTAGAAACGCGCTTTCACCTTTCACAAATAATCAACCTACCAAACTGATACGAAAATGATATTGTTTACTATGTTATAAAATGGTGCAAGGTTATCGCCCGTGTGATAAAATAGGCTCGAGACCTAGTTAAATAATCGCATACTCAATAAAACAGTCCTATTGAGTTTTATATTCATGCTGAAAACGCAGAGTTGTTATTTTTGGAGCAATTCATTATCAGTTGTGACAAGACGAAAATGCATTTCAACACACAATCGTATTACTAGAACATTTTAGGGAAACCGTATATCTAAATTATGAAGACAAAATCAGGTGTGAGAAAAGTGGCCATACATCTGTGGTTTTGGTTTTACTCTGGGTTTCGTGGGTTTTGTGTCGTCTTTCTGTACACGACTGTATACCTCTCTAGCACTATGTGATAGTTACCAGTATATGTCCGTTGACGACAGCTAATACTGCCTTTCTTTCTTAGGCGCGGCTCACCTCAGTTTTCTAAGTTTTTTTTTTTATTTTTATATTGGTACCAGATATATTTTTCCTTATTTTGTACATAAATTGTGATTAAATCTTCCTGTTCGGAAATTTTTGTATCTCTCACAGTATTTTCGTAATGAGTCGTAAACGTCAAAATTTCGACTTTACGGTTTTAAGTGCGCCACTAAAACCAACAGACATTCCAAACTGATAAAATTCGCACTATATAACAATGTTGTAGGCTATGATTTGACATATATAAAATCAGAAAATCATATTTTTTTGTATTTTTAAAAAAGTTTTGATATTTTTAAATTTTCATTTCAAAATTCAGTACTTTTCATTAAATACAATAGTATTTTATTTTTGTTATATATATATATATATCAAACCATAGCCTACAACATTGTTATACACTGTTAATTTTATTGGTTTGGATTGGTTTTAGTGGCGCACTTAAAACCGTAAAGTGCCATTTTTGACGTTTACGACTCATTACGCAAAAACTATGAGAGAGATACAACAGTTTCCTAAGAGGAAGATTTTATCACAATAAATGTCTGAAATAATAAAAAAATCTGGTACAAATATAAAAATAAATAGAGACGTTGAAAACTGAGGTGAACCGCACCCTTAACTCTCTGTTTTATTGAGTGGGTTTCTATGACTCAGAAAAATTCGCTTGCGAAGTTGCAAGTCCACGAAAACAGCCCAGTTTGTTATTCACCTATGCTGGAAGAATCGTTCAAAATTACAAACACTATTAGTTTTATCATAAAACTGAACTGTTGAAAAAAAATTAACACGTAACTTATTTTGGTCTGAAAGAAAATGTATTTACTGCAATAGAAAATTCTAAATAGTTTTTCTTTGTCACATGCTCTAACCGCTCAACCAAAGATAAACGTTAAGCAATATTTCCTATATTTTACACCAAACATAAACAAACTTTTTTGTACAGTATTAGGTGTTGAAAACAATGCAGGAATAGGCAAATATTTTTTGAAGAGTTTACAGGCGTTGCTAGCTCGTGGGCAGCAACCAGTTATCGAGGCCTGTATGCTATTCTTTCCGAACTAGCGTCGCTTACGTTGCCGCACTACGTTGGTCCGATAACCACGTGGAAGCATGCTTTCCCGACAAATTCCCGCGAGCCCGCGATCGAACGAGCAAACATGGTTACACATAGAATCACGATACTCAGCGATGCGTCTAGCGAGCGGAGGCTACTGGAAGGTTCCAAATTGAAAATCCAGCTGATAAAATTTCGCTGTTCCCGCTCTGGTATCGCGGTGACTGCGGTTTCATTCATACCAGCTACACGGCTGCCATCCTCCACTCTCCCTTCTTTTCATTACCTTCTGCCGTGAAACCTTATTACATTGTTTACATATGTTACGTTCGTACACTGGCTATGCGCGTGTATGAACACTGCGTTATCGTTGTATCGGCTGTAGGGTACGTATTTATGCTATCACAAAATGTAAGAAACTAAGAAGTTCATTGACTGCGTTACATGAAAATGACATACGCTTTGAAATCGCACGTGGAAAATGTTTACGTAATACGTTATGATAAAACATACAGTAGGTATGCTTGTAAAATTGAATATTTATGTTCAGAGATTGCCACATTTCAAAGCACACAGAAAGAAACACATCAAAATGTTTAGATTATTTCCCTTTTTATCGATTTCAGTTAAATAGCAGATGTTTTTAATATCATTGAATAAGCAGTGATTTATTATGTTCTTGTCAGTTTCTAAAATACAAATCGAAATATTAAAATATTTGTGCAGTCTAACAAAAAAATATTTTTTGCCGACTGACTTATTTAAACGGTCATAAACTATCGCATCTTCTTTGATGACATATTACACTATCCGATAGTTTAATACACAAAATGTATACAAAAACGGTAACACAATGTTTCCAGGAATCTGAAGGAATGCTAAACACCGCGGCCATAAATATGTGGTCAAGTACGTTTAATAATTCCAGCTGCAATAGTACTAACTTAATGAATATTGGAATTTTTTCAAATAATTACATGATTCAGAAAACCATTATGATTGACTTCAAAACATTTCAGTTCCGTTATCACTGGTTATTAAATTATACATTCGCCAAGCCATTTAAGACTTGGAACAGAAGTCAGCTATACTAAGGAATGCAACCAGGCCTAACACTGAAACTAAAATTTATCATCGCTCGTTCCATTCGGCACAACACCTCGTCTTTGATATATACAAAAATTAGTTTAATAAGTTAAATGACCAGGAATGAGATTATATGTTTGAACACTTCTCATCTGGATTTACTCTACATTAGTGTGACGTGGGAAACTGCAAATGGGTTTTCTCCGTGAACTCAACACTGAACTTTGACAATCAGGTCACATGACTGTGGTTAAACCAGTCCATAGGATACTTTACTTCTCGGACTTAAGCGTTGAATTAATTTCTTGCTAACACATCACTGGTTGGCTTAAAGAGATAACTCAATCTGCGTTTATATCTCTGTCATTTGGCCGTCACAAAGTTGCTACAGTAAGTGTAATTGTACGCCGAAAGGTACGCATAATTATAGGTTGTTCGAGGCAAACCGAGCCATTTCCAGAATTTCTCAAACATATTACAAGAAATACTATACTGCGGTTCAAACATAACTTTAATGACAAACTTTATATAATGTGTTCATTAGTTGCACGTCATAATTTATACAACTATGTGGTTTGTAAAGGTACAAATGGGCTGAATAAACATTCAACTCTGATTTTTTTATCACGTAGAACTGTATCATGAGCTGCCCGTACAAAAGAGTTATGTTACACCAAAAATCAGCTTCTAGCATTAAAATAATTTATCTTCTTTGAGGATTTTTACAGTGCACGATTCAGGGTACAGATTAAGTAATTCCATAATTTACTGTGCTTACGGATTCTAGCGTTATTTAAACATTTTGGCTACACATAAGGTAGGCCTACACCTTTTTGTAATGGATTTAATTTTACAGTGCATATTGTACTTCCTAACATGCGCTTATAATAAATGAAATGTAGAAATAAACAAAAAAGGTTACATTTGTGTGGTGCACTTAACACATATGTTTTAGTATAAATGCCTTAAGTAATTTTATTTTTAATTTGTTGAGAAATAACCCCTGCCCTTATGTAACCCGTGTAACACACGCTAGACGGTTTGTCTACCACACCAAAGCAAGGTTGTGCTTTTTTTCTGTTGGGAGTTTAGATCCTCTATGTCGTGTTAATTATCACACTTTCACAGAGCGACAACAAAGAAACATTGTCAATTATTATGATAAGTATGACAAATCAATAATTAAATTATGAACAAAACCTTGTAAATTAAAGCAGTTTATTAAATGTACTGATGTTATAACAGTTATCGGGACAATATAAATGTTCGCATCACTGAACGTGTTAAAACGTAGCTTAACGAGGCCACTTGGGTTATCAGCGCACAATTGGCAATGCCCTAGAAATGATTGTCAGGTTATAAATAAATGTCCTAGTTTATTTATTTAATTAATTAGATATGGCTTTATGTAGCATAGTTACGCTCCAAGTTGGCAGATAACGGCACCTACTGAACTAAACCTAATCTCCGAATCGCTCGCTTATCGAACTTGGTATTATTTAGTGTATTACTAGGGATTGGGTTCGAACCAACGGTACCTGTTTCGTCACATGAGCGAGACGCCATAGTGATTACTGCAGCCGGGAACCCTCGAATGAAGCAGCAGGATGGTGTTTTTTTAACCTTATTCACTTAATAATGTCAGTTATTTTATTAAGCGTTGTGAAACATTTACTTAAATTTCGATTAGCACACTAAATTTTCCTGTTTAAAGTCTACGTCAGTACAGAACGATATCGTTAAACTAAACCTATATATTGGTTCTTAATCCAAATAATGCATTTTTAAAATTACGACTTTATAATTAATTTTATTTAAAACAAATTCTATCCACAATTATGAAAAAAATAAGCAATCGGCAAAGTTAGTAGATTTTTAATATTTAAATTAGAAATTATGTATAAAAAAGTTAATTCTAGCTTTCTTTTATTGTTACAAGCTTGTTTGCTGTTCTTTTTGTTTTTAAAACAGTTTAGGCATAAAGGTTTTAAAGTGTAAAAACAAATTTATGTAAAATGAGTAAAACATTGTTATATGCGTTTATATAATTAATTATCTTTTGAAAGCTGCATAATTATTCGAAGAAATATTAACATATACTTAGCCTAGAGCTCAAGATAGCGTTGGAAAAATTCCAGTAATTTTTCCCCCATATTATTTGGGAAGAGAATGGGGGAAATAAACAGCAGCATCGATGCTCTCTAGGGAGCTATTTTATGACTCAAATTACATAAAAATGTTCTCTCGGCATGCAATACACGAAATCACGAAAGCTCAATAACTTGAGAGAATGCACGAAAGAAGTAGCGTTATTTTACTACTTTCTTTAGTACTTCAGGGTTCTGAAAGAGTTTGTCCATCTTGATACGATGTAATATTACGCTAGGTCAAAAAATAGCAGGAAAATGTATGCTATTATGGTGTACGATCAAAAGCTCTCTTCTTTTTTATTTTTTATTTTTTTTTGTTAAGTGGCCTGGAACAATTTCTTGCAAGGAATACTTCGCTTGCCTGACTTACTTTCTTCCTGTTTCTATGAAATTGCTTATATTCTGCAGTGTTTCGCTGTCCTTTAAACCAATAGTTAGATAAGTACCTCTTTAGGTGGAAATCTAAGTTCAAAATGATCTTACGAACATAATCTCGTAATTAAGGGCACTTATATCCATGTTTGTTGTGTCCATTTTGGGTTTATTTCCGTTGAAGGAAGCGTACAGATTATATTCCTTTCTCTTTAAATGATACATATACATTTTACGCGGCTGCTGTTCCGCTGTGTGTAACTTCGTTACTTTACCCAATTTTTTTAACGTGTGATATATTTGTACGTTGATTATTAATTATAAAGTCATGTTCTCTTCTTCTAACGTTAATACAGTCTGTATTGTACTAAATACTTAATTGTACTTAATTTTCTTTTTACAATAATTATGTCTTTTTTAAGCTTATATGTCATAATGATATTTCGACATGGAATATAACAGATAGTTAAATTCTTCACTCCCAGATAAAGAGTTATGAAAAATTACTAGCAATCAACTCTATATAAAACACTGCGACTGGTCTCTAATGGGTAGTAGAAACCTTCAAGAATTTAATTTGCAAGCAAATAATGCACAAGAGTTCCAGGCTACAAGCAGCGTAACTTTAGATATAGTTGCAACAGTGTTCTTATAGCAACGCGAACCCGAGTAACAACGAAGTACTAATACCCAGTTCTTCGAAGTATAAAGGCATCGGTTCAGCGATAATTGCACGAAATACAAGCAACTTGGTCAAACTAAATGAAATCATTGAAATAATTCTTCAAGATTAGATGAGTAAACGTTTGGATATGATGGGAATTTTCGTTGTAATGTTGTTGTGTTTTTACAACGCAAATGTTTGCAAACACAGTACCCAAAGGAATTTATTAAGAACAACTATTTGTTTTCTTGTTAAAGTAAACGTTTTACAAGACAAATGCATGTACTTTTAGCAAGTCAACAAAAGTAAAATAAAAACCTCAATAACACATATCTAAAGTAACAGACTTACAATAGGCCTACTGGAGTAAAATCTGAACATAGTGGTAACTGACGAAGTCGCCTTTCTTGATAGTTAGAGACGCTGAATTTGCGTTAAGTAGAACGGATTGGAGTAGACTGAAGTATGTTCTTCTTGAATGTTTGTTTCGAAACACTCAACCTTATCCCTGAAGATCCAAATACTCAAAAGCTGGGTACTGGATCATATTCCTGCCTTATTTGACTTTTTTTTATGTAGAACGGCTTACCTAAACATATACGTAGACTGTAGAAAGTGGCATGTATATGTATCACGAAAAAAGAGAAATTACAGAATTTACAGTGGAATTTTGTATGAGCTATCTCACATTCAGCTCTCCAGGCATAAAGCTAAGTGTTTTGAAACAAACACTTTAGAAGACGACCACCTAATCTACACCTATCCGTTATGCTTTCCAGAAATCCAACTTCTCTGAGTACTAACAATGACGACTTTGTACAGTTATAACTATGCTCAGTTTTTACACCAGTGGGCCTATTCTAAGTTTGTTACTTCACATAAATATTGACGAAGATCCTTGTAAAACGTTTCCTTGCATTTTCGTTACTAAAACACAGCAATATTTCAGTCAAATTAAGTCAAATCAATTTTGTAATACGGCCGCTGTCAAACCAGGTTCAAATAGCGTGCAGAAATTTCACATTTATTCGGGCGGGCTTCTACCCTAAATATCTCTTGTTTACCTGTGACAGTACATGCGTATAGGCGGTCTAACTCATAATATACGGGCGCAGGGCGTACAACACAAGTGAAGTGAGATCGTTTTACGTCCCTTTAACAAGGAGGCCTTCAAAGCTGATGAGGATGAAGGGAGGTGGAGGGACAACACAACATCCATCCCCATGCCAGGATTCGAACCCAGGATCTCTCGCATCGGCGCCTACGTTACGGAGAGCGGAGTGTTTTAAGACAAGTGAGGACAATGCATGCCAGTTCACCGTATGACTTGCGTTTAGCTCTGTTTCCTCAATTTTCAAATGAATGTCTGTATATGACATTGATATACATGGTAGTTCTGCAAAATAATGTGTAAGGTCACTATAGTATAATTGCGGAGGTGATGTACGTAGTTGGCAGGGTAAAATGGAAGTATAAGGCTATTTTACAAGCAGAACGAATCTTCACATTACCTAAAATCTCTTTGAAGAACCATGGACTATTTGTAAACTAATTACAAACAATAAACGCCAGTTGTAATAATTTAATAATCACCTCTTAAAGAAAATTACATACAATTAAAACTGTGTGATTACCTAACTATAAGCTGCCACTACCGAAGTCGTATGGTTACGTACAAATAAAATGGTACGAGCTAATGAAAATTACTTCACTCAAAGCTAGTCACTGATCAAAAGTTCAATCGATCTTGAGTTTGGAGTAAATAGTCACCCATGCACGTAACCGCAATGCGGACGTGCTGAAACATCTCGACGCAAGGCTACATCTAAGCTATGTGTGCTGCGTCTTAAGAAGCAAACACAAAGTTTTGCCAGATTATTGTCACTGTTTATTTTTCAAATATATTTTGTAAGTTTGCACAAGAACTGAGCAAGCTTATTCATGTTGTAGTAAGTGGCAATTGAAGTTCTCCAAATGTTGACGTGTGCAGATAATTGTATTATTTTGTATGCATCTCATGCTGTAATTTCGATTATTTAGTATATGTGCTTAAAAGATTTCTTTTTCATACAGAACCATTTGTAATCTCTATTAAATAGACTTCTTCACAGAATACAAGTTCTTCAAGAAGTTAGCAATACAATTTACGAGTTTCTGAATGGAACAATTAATACAGTATGCTTGTTAGACGTTATCGTAATGAATCGTCTCCCACAAAAGCATTGTACTTTAGAAAACAAATGTCTTCGCAGTTAGGGCCTGAAGTTCGAGTAACAAATGCTGAATTCCGACTTGCTCTTATCTGCACAACCTCTCGCTAGAGATGGCTTTGAGGAATCTCAGTTTTTCTCTCTTTCCTCAAGTCGGAATCCTTTTATACTCAAGATTTTTTTCCTTGTTTGTCTATTTTCTTTTTTCTGGAAGAAATGCAAGCATCTCTTCATTCGCTTTGAAGATTTTCCTCGCTTCTACTCGCGCGTGATCTATCTTCTCCCCTCCTTGCCGCTGCGACCCTTCTTTCCGCTTCCAAGGCCGTCTTTATCCGGAGGTTCCTTCAGGGACAGCTTCTGGATGAATTTCTCTTCACTGCTGTCAGTTATTCTTCTGCGATCCGCCATTAAGGGCAACTTTCGTCG
The DNA here is from genome assembly GCA_003012365.1 of Medauroidea extradentata. Lineage (NCBI taxonomy): Eukaryota > Metazoa > Arthropoda > Insecta > Phasmatodea > Phasmatidae > Medauroidea > Medauroidea extradentata. The sequence goes on along the minus strand of PNEQ01115298.1, from coordinate 32,210 downwards.
TGATAACAACTTAAATATTTACCAGTTAAAAATATTCATTCCTTCTCATCACGAAATTTGGCAGTCTTTATTGTCTAGTATAAATATGTAACATTTGTCTATTTATCAATAACTAATTGACTTATTTCAGTTTATTAATATATTTCCACGTATAACACTTTTTTCGCTCAATTAGTTGCTATTTTCAAACCAAACATAACTTTATTTCTAACGAACAGTGATTTTATAGTTCCTAGTCCTCGTAGTGTTCTAGTTAAATAAATCCGATAACAATGTGTACACGTAACTTCGAAAGAGAACAAAGGAATACAAGCTCGGTTTCTCCTGTGGATGTTGTCCACAAGACGACAGTACATATATAACAATACATTGTAATATAATAATTTAACAAGCCCAATGTTTTTTAGCTATTCAGTCAGTTGGTCATAAAGTTGATGAGCGTAAAGAGATAGTGTAAAAATATATATCGATAGTAAAATTTCCACAGGCAAGGCAGCCATAAAAAGGAAAATGTATGTGTAAGTTATCATCTAAATATTACCATAAACACTGCAGCGTTCAGGTCTCAGGCATAAAGGAATTTGCTGGAATAGAATACCCCATCATGTCTGCAGCAAAAGCTCAACACTATCAAATCGGATACTAATGTAATCTAGTAGATATAAAGTTCTATGTGTACTCTATACGCTTTGCGAAGCATCTCTATAAAACGTTTTAAATCACTATTGAATTACATACCATTAGTCGAATTCCTTGTCATATTTAAGTAATTGGAAACAAATAACATAGGCTATTATCACGTTGCATTATGTGAATTTGAGAGCTTTTTATGTATACAAGATATTAAGTATGTTTATTATTTATTATATATACTACAGAAAATTTCAGTCAATATTCAAAATTTTCGTCTAAGTTTTTTTTGTCAGAAAATGTAAGAAGACATTTTTTTTATCATTGAACTATTTGTTAATTTACTTACTTGCAACTAATTACATAAATTTTCTTCGAATTCTCAGTCATAGATATTTTAATTCTTTTTTAATAATTTTCTATAAGTGACAAATATCATGAATTGCATTTGTAACTGGTGTGGTTATCGATATAGTATGTACTGTTATCTATGTGAAATTTCGAAAATGGAATTGGCTTTTTGTTTTCTGAGTTTATTGAAAAAAGAGAAGTTTATTGAATATGAATATGAATAATGTAATGAATTTTCTTAATTTGGTATTTAGTTGATCCATTCGTCACATATTTGTTTTGATCGTAAGAATAATTTTTTTTTCTTCACCAATCCAGAAGTCTGCAGAGAAAATACTGTATAATACTCTACCGAAATCAGTGGTGTTACTTGAATTATTACAGAAATTTTGCATATATTTTAAGTGCATACATTTTTGACAATTGGCAATTTGGAAATTTAAGATCAATTGCATGGTAAAGTAAATAACTTTTTCTTTATTCTATTAAAGTCGTATGTCATCTGCATCATAGCTTTTATTTAAATATGTCTTGTTCTTTTATTATTATTTATTTTTGCAATCACGTCTACCTTTAGTTTTTGTGAGGGTGTGTTCTACAGTACATGTTTAAAACCTCACGAAACCCCTTACAAAGTGCTTTATTTTTCATCCAGTTAACCACGTATTCCATTGACATATAGTGTCAAAACAAACCACACGGTCAATACTAACTTATGAACTGTACGTACTTTACTTAACAAGTACTCAGTCATTATAGTCATTTATTGTGATAAACTATTATTGTAATGGTTTTGTTTTCGACATACGTCATTGTGAAACGATGTTGTCGAGTTGTTCTAAACGGAAATGTTACCAACAAACTTTCACGAAAAAATAAACAAAAATAAGAAGCCAGTGCTTGTTCACCAAATTTGATAAAAGCTTCTATTTTTGTTTATTTTCTCATATCTATTTGTTCTGTTTCTTTGTGAGTCTTAATGACGTTTGTCAACAAAAATGCTCTAATATGATCTTAATACTTTTCCTACAACTGAAGAGAATCTCCTCAATGTTACTAAACTCTATTTCAAATGGTTGCAAATTTGGAAAATTAATTTCATCAGGTTGCTTATATTATAGCTACTCAGTATTTGGTAACATTTGTTATGGCTATGCATTGTCCGTCTTAATTTCACTTAAAAATCATAAAACAAAATAGCAATCGTAACATAAATCGTAAAACAAATGGGCTCTGTTTCAGAATTTTGCACGGAACACTAAACCGACGAACCTCTAATGTTGCCACAAGTGTAATCAAGTATACCTAAATTAAAAACACTTAACTTCTACGAAATTTTCATTTCTTTAAAGACAGAATGACACCTAAACCTTTATTGGATTATTGAAGAAGGTATCAGAAAAGATTGCGTGGTAGAAGTTGTTTTAATTACACAAATCGATATGTACGCGACACACTGCTGGAGTAAATATTTCAGAGCTCAGTTATAGCCGTTGGTATTTCTACACAGTCGGTTTTTATGATAGACCCAACTCAAAGTTATCCGGCATATGTCAACGTATTTATGCTGGCATTTTTTAAAATTCATATTCCTTCTAATACAGGGAACTATTTGGCTGCTAAACAATTATATTTTGTCTTAATCTCGGGCCCTGTATGGCAGGTGTAAATGTCACGGACGTGGAAAAAATGTGAATTCTATGTACCAAAACGAACGCGAAGAGGCGACAGTTAATTTTTACGCGTGAACGTGAGATAACACTACCTCGTATGACAAAGGCGAACTCATGTTTTCCAATTTACGCTCTTAATTTTCTTTGTACCTAGGTTCTGACCTGCTTGGCTGACTGCCACCGGGCACTCGGGGTAGGTAATATGCCACGGGGGCGGCGATGAATAACCGCGCGTCCCAGCTGATGTCTTCATTCCGACCTCATTTTCTTCCTCACTTCTCGTGAAATTACCCCCGCCGTGTCCTCCCCAGCCTCCTGTCCCTTTCCTTCCACCGAGCTCCTTTCCCGTCTCCCTGCAGGGCCATTCCAGATGAATCTGCATTCCTGACGGAACTTATTTACCCGCGCGCCTCTCCAGTGGCCGGCAGATAAATCATGCGAAGAAAGAAAAACGCCAAACAACCCCCGGGACTTGTGTTGACACGACTCGGGACAAGACGCGCGCATGTCTCGAACTTATCTCTGCCGCAGCTCCGCAGCACACAGATAGCGTCCATCCCCCCGGCCACTGAAACAAATACGTCAGAGGTCCACTGCGAACAGTTTCAACGACACGTCTCTAAAATTGTTAAGTTTATAGGAAATAGTTCGGAGGTATACAAACATAGGCGTAGCCTTGGGGAGGGGGGTCACGCGCCCCCCAAACTTCAAAATATTTTTAAAATTGTTAATAACAATTCCTGTAGAACAATTACATTTTATATCACATTTTAACAGAATGTTAATTAAATTGCTAGCCAATATCTGTATTGAATTGTTACCGTAGTTAATCATTTTCAGCCAGTGCTTATAAATGTACACTTTATATTTGCGGTTTTACTAAAAAATACTGGGTAATGTGCCCCTCCCCCAAATTTAGAGTCACGTTACGCTTATTAAACACAATAGGCTATATTTTTTTCTATCTTAATAGGTACATACTGTGTCCATACACAAACTTCCTTGTAATTAAATATTTTGTACTTAAGTTCTCTGTTACTTTAAAAGTGTAATGCACATAAAATATAACAATATGCCGTAATTAATTTTATTTAACATAAAATAAAAATACTGCGGTAGTATAGTTGGTGGACAACCCACCTCTCAACTTGTCGCCCAGGCACGATTCCGCGTAAGGTCGTTTCCGACTTTCACGAGTAAGAAACATAATGGATAACTAAACCTAAAGGATTCATTGATTTACAATGCGATGCAAAATATAATAAATATAGTCATACAGCCCCTTGGTAAGGTTAGTAGGTATAAATCGATAGTATTAATGTCAGGTGAGTGAACTGGAAGGCAAGGGTATCAGTCCACTTCTTTCAATCAGTTTAGCAGTGCCGAGGATGGTTCTGCGATTTTGCTGAAATGGGAAGGTGCGTCATTATTAGATCCATGATATTTTCTCGAAAATAATTTAGCCCCAATTTGTTTCAGTGCCTTACATTCAAATCTGCAACAATGCTTCATGGTTATTGGCAGAGTGCCTGTGTGGAGTAACGTCGGTAATTTGTGCCAGTAATAAGGTTACTGCTACACCACACGTCTTTGAACTCTGGGTAGAACCTCAAGATATGCGAGAGTTTGAACATCCAATCACTGACCATGAGCCAAAAATGCACGTGAGCACATGTGACACTGAAACAAACTGGTTCAAAATTCTTTTCGCGAAAATTTCAGGGCCCTAGTCATTGTACACGAACCATTTTGATATTCTTTGATGTAGCGGCACGTCTTTCAACAGGGCCGGTAGCTCATAACACAATATATTCCTGTACGTCTGTCAATCTAACCGTCCAGGCAGATTCTCTCGCTTACGAATCGCCATTAATTTTGCCCCAAATGTAACTGTGTGAATGTTCTCATTCTCCTACTTGTGAGCAAAACATTTTTCAACGATGCCATTTGTCCAGAGCAGAGTTATAGGTACAGGCCTGCAAAATTAACGTATTTCTTTTGGACAAAACCTTAAAACTCAATCAACACTGTCAGTTTTTGTCACTTTTTGCAGTTGAATCATCAAATTATTTGACACCTCATTTAAGGCGATCAGCCAATAATAAAGTAGCAATTAAATTCATATGCAATTGTCTGGTATTACTGAGTTAACGAGTATCCAACGGGAGCTGTTGTCTGCTTCAATAAAGTGTTTTAGAGAATAGTCTTCAAGTCAGTGAACCCACGAATTTTTCCGGTCTATAGTTACGAGTAGGGGCAGGAAATTTGAGCGTATTCCATGACCTGCATGTTGTAATCCATTGTGCTGTGTGTACTCAAGCTACGGTCATTTATTCATTAGCTGCTACTCACAGTAACAACAGACAATGAACCAATAGACGAGGCTTGAATATGTATACGACAATGGATTCTAGCATGCAGGTAACTGGATCAGCAAAATTTTCCTGTCCCCAGTTATGGGTATAGACCTGCGCATTTAGCGTAATTGTTGCAGACTTAACTCCAAGTCACTGAGTGCTCATCTGATATGTTGATGGTCGACAGTTGTGTGGTATGACTGAAGGTATTTTTTAACCAATGGTATAAGGTCAACTGTAAAATACCATTTATCCTGAAATGCGGTCTCCCACGGCAAATAAAATCATAATGTATTCGACGCAGATACTCGGCATTGGTGAGCGTCTGAACTCGCTGAGAGTGGCAGAGATGCGGTAGGTTTAATGAATGATTATCCACGCACTGGTGTGGTGTAAAGCCTCTGCACTCTCTATATACATAGAACACTTCTCTCCTTTTAAATATTTCTGGTGCTGCTAGGTCTTCCACTGTTTCTATGAGACTATCAACGAACCTGGTTTCGCGGGGGAAAAAATATTTTGCGGCAGCTACAAAATGTTTCGTGAATGTTTACCCTGCAAAATTTATTTTACGGTCACCACAAAAAAATACATTTTGTAGACACCCCCAAAATATTGTGACCAGCACAAAATTATGTTGTGGTTACTACAACATAATTTTGCAAGGAACACTTCCTACAAAATCTTTCTTTTAGTGATTCCTACTGAAACTTATGCGCACGTTGGACTGTCTTTTTGTTCTGGCATCGTCTGCCTAGACATGTATCCGTATTCAGATGTCCTACCATCGCACGACTATAGTCAGCGTGCCAAGACAGTCATATAATTTCCGTCATTTCTGCGTGCGTGTAGTCCATTACTGTCGATATGACCCGATCGACCTGCAACAAGTCAGAAATCTGCCGGCATGTGGCATTGCTGTTGTTTAGAACAGCAGTGCCACTTATATTTGGAGGCCAATTGTAATAAGAAGAAGCTGATTCGGCCATGTATGTGCTAACATTATCTCTTTAGATTGTTATGCACTATCCATTATGTAAGCTGCACGCACGCATTCGCGCGAACACACAATCAAGCATATAGTTCCTTTAATTGCCATATTACTTCATTAAATATTAATTAAACTCGTATTTTATAATGTTTTAAGATAACGGGAACGTCAGGGCTTCCAAAGAAATTATTTCTCGTGAGGTACTTGGGTAATATTAAAATTTAAAAAGCAAATTATTAAAATTAAAAGGCTTGCAAAAACAACTTAAATTGTCCAGAACTGTAACCTAATGGAGAAATAAGTTGTAATTATTAGTGTTATACTTATTAGTGCAAACATACTATAGCAAGATGAACTGTTGGTTATGTGTTGCGTTTTCCAATAAGTGACGGTAACATAATAGTACTTACATGTAATTTATTCTAGTACACTGTTTTAAATACCAATATCGTAAATTTTTTTCTCATATGCACTGTGCTCACATAAAAATAACCTATGAGCATGATTTAATTACAGTGGTGGTTATTACAATACCATTCTAAATAGGATTTAAAAAAAACATCGTTCATTAATCACATCATGACGACGCATATATTATATAAATGGTAAGCAGTGTTTGTGGGCGTCAAATACCTTTACAAAACGCATCTGAGGAATGCAATTCGATGAAATTGCATTGCCTTTGAACCTGTGCCGAATAAAGCGTTTCACATAAATTTACTTGCGAGGCTCGGTGACGGCATGCGTGGGTGGCTGGCTGGCTGGGATGACTTACACCGGTCTTGCACGCAGCTGTGCGCCGCGACGTCTTGGGCCGGGACGCAAGGAATGTTGACGGGGTTCCACGCGGAAACTCGCGAGACTCTCGACTCCTGCAGCGGGCGGAGATGGTGATGATGATGGCGATGGCGGGACGGCTCATTTGGCGCCCTGCTCCAGAGAGAGAGAGAGAGAGAGAGAGAAAGATTCACTGATGATCTCCCTCCTGTATCACCTCTCTTAGTTTACAAAATGCCCCCCTTCCCCACCTCCACAGATGTTTTCTCCGGGAACCATTGCCGTGCGAGATGGACAGCCTCCGTTTCCGGGGAAAGAAAATTACACGCATGCCTGTTCGCGAGGAGATATAGGCCTCTGCACGTATAAACAGTTGACGGGTGATATCTATTCCCGTCGCCGAGGTTGATGGCCCAGGAAATGGTGAACTAGCATTGAACGAAGCAGAGGCCGCTGTATAAAAAAATACTACGGCCGTTTTACTTTACGTTCCCAGGACTCTTCAGATCAAGCAACAAAATCCTTACGCGAGCCTAAGCACAAGTATTACAACAACCTACTCTAATGCATCTAAAGTACAACGGCAAGATGTTTACGGACTACTTAGTATAAAAGGTGCCACTTTTTGGCATTCTTTGAAATGCCCACCATCAGTTGGTATGCTACAATATGAATGATACCTTGATGTCTGCCAGGTATTGTTGAGATTTTCTCGCACAATAATAAATACAATATGCTAACTTCATTTACTAATTTATAACTTAATCAGAAATTATTTTACTTTTAGCTTGGGTGTTTTGATCTGAACAGTTGGAACGTTCAGATCTCCTGTTTATTGTGATTTGGGCCGCTCAGACATACTTCGGACATTACTGTTCATGTGTTATTGAATACATGTGTGATCTACGCCAGGAAGACTAGATTTTCTTCTAAAGATGCCTATTTAACGTTTTCATCACTGAAACTTTGTTTCCTTGAATATTTATTGTAGATCTTTCAATTTAGCACGGTGCATGTGTCTGCGTGCATTATCACTACAATTATAAAAAATACACACACATTTCAACTAAAGAATATTCGGCTACATCGAAACTATTTGTTTTTTAGTATATACTAAATTTTAAGTTATTGTATAGCTCGTGTATACATCACACACGCAAGTCGTTAAATAGGTATATATTAATTTGTAATTTTATTAAAATTCCAAATACATTTTGTAGGTTATTAAAATGCCAGCATTATGAGATGCTCAATAGTTAATTTTCAACGTGGAGTATGACTGCAAAAGACATGTACATTCACGAAAACGTTTTGTTAACACTTGTAAGTGAACAATGCATTTTACTAGTAAATGTTTTACGTTAAGCTCTTAGAGCATAGGTACAATAAACATTTCAGCATCGCCTCATATTTAAGTCCACTGCTGGGTTTTTCACTGTCTTCAAAGATTTTGAATGCGATGGTGTTACTCAAAAGCATTTATAATACATCAGTTCTAGAAAAGGGATTGTATACATTATTACGCTGCGTGATTCTTCATGAAAAAGTAAGAGTTATTATATGGCGCACTTTCTAGCCGAGCGAATATTACGTGACGTATAAGACATTCAAAATAGATTTTTAAAATATTATTTCGTAAAACATTGAAAAACGTTTAGAGTAAAGTTGCGATTCTGTGGGTGTATCTAATGCGTGTTGTTGACATATAATTTAAATTCATTCAATTTGTAACGAATTTAGACTTCACACATTTATTTCCTTTTAATGAAAGTAATGTTGATCGTCACACACTTATTGCATAGTAATTATTTTACCACCAGGTTTTTTTAACATTCTGTGTTGTTTATTTAAGCAGATCATCGTAAGGAACCAAAAAGTTAATCCGTATAAGTTTTAAAATTTGATTTTCAAGTGCGAATTACTCCTTTAATATTACGATTACGTACAAAGTGTCAACATATTTCCTGCTTTATTTTTCACAAGGAATCACCTGTCCGAGTTTGTCGATGTTTTTTGTGAATATTCTGTATATCCATAGCTTTTCAGCGCGTGAGAGGACGTTGCGAGTTCTTGTCACAGTTTCGGTAGCCAGCTAGAAGGCCGGACATTTCATTGGAGTAACCAGCCATTCAGTGTGTGAGGAGGAATAATAGAAATATTCCCTTGTTTGAGGTGGAAATTCCTAATAATTTCCGTAGCTCGAACGACAGCAGGGTGTTTTAATTTTCTCAGCATGTCTCAATTAGGAGAGTTGTTTACAAAAGTTCTCGCAACAGGATGCGGCTTTACGTTACGACCTACATGTGTCGCGTCGTACACGAGGTACGTACATGTATATCCTCTGTATTAAGCGGGCCAGATGCTGCGCTAGACGGGTGTAACAGCGAAGCAGCGTGCCACTCTGGGAGAGGAAATGTCATTTCGTCACTCGACGAGCTCTGGCGGCCGGCACTCAACTAGCGATCCTAGCGGCCAGGCGTGGAGCCTGCTAGCCACCGGCCGAGGATAGCTGAAGGGCGGGGGGAGACGTTATTAAAAATGAAAGGAGTCTCCATGTAATATTCATGAATCACCCTGCGCGCCACGCACCCACGTACACACGTGTGCGTCATGTCGGCGTGGCTTGCCTGTCTAGGCGTTTCGTTTTTGTTTATTCATACCCGTCCCACGAACACCCTACCCCCCACCCCTTCCCCTACAATTCGCTAAGCCAGGGGGTTGACACTACCGTCAGGATCATGGCTTAGCATTATTACCGTATGCGGTTTTTATATATACGTACATATTCACGTATAAAGCCTTTGTGGACTGCCGTGAGACTTTAGACCAGATAACGTCCACCAGGCTTTAGTCCCCGCCATGCGAACAGATCCTTTTTAATATGAAAAAGAAGATTTTGGCTCTTTTGTCCACACGTTGGCAGTAATAACACGAAGTCGGCCGTCGTTTTTGTACCGAAGTCAAGAAAAACCCCGTAAAACTTGTTCGAAATGATAAGCGAGCCGTGTGTTTTGTGCTGAACGCTAAGCTGTTTGTGTGATAAGGTTTTAAATACAACATGTGCCACCCACAAACCGTAATGAATGCGATTCCGTGGTAAAATTTGAATATCATTTGGCCTATGTTACATACAGCCGACGCTCGATCAGCCGCAAAACCACTTACGCAACCGGTGCTATGGATGTCTTCAGTGGGGGTTCCTACTCTTATTTTGAACTTTTGATTCCACTGGTAAATACCGTCTAAGTTTACAAAACATTCATACTTACAATATAATGTGTATAGTATATACATATCGTTACCTTAATTGTAAAACTTCGCAACTTCATTTTTTTAAATTGGACGTTTGAGCCCTTTTAAAATATCTTAATAAGATACTTCCAAGGAAGTATTGTTAAAAGTAAATATTATAATTCCATTCGTAAAAATGTTATATGAGTGTAACGTATTGTTTCTCACAGTGAAAGGAAAGTTAATAGTTTTACTCTCCTCCTGTCTGAACGAACGCGAACTTGTGTGTTACGAGGTTTTACAATTAAGGTGACTAAATATGTGTGTATTCATATTTTATTTTCATTAAAATATATTAATCGCCTAAAACCAAACTTGATTTAATAAGTTACATCCATATAATTCATATAGTTGGTGATTTTTTATGAAATTTCAAATTCATATTCGTAAACGAGAGTAAGCCACAGAAAGAGACCTTCATGCTTTCTTTCACTTGCTGTTGTAGTTTAAGTGGGAACACATAATCACAAGTCACTACATATATACTGTGAAATGTAAAATTATTCTGACAATTTGTACCTTTGACAGATGATAACTTTGTTTATGCTAATATTGTAATGATGCTCAACTTTACTAGTGTTACGGAATTTTACTATAGGTATTTGATAGTTACTTGAAATTTTAAATGTTAAAAAAAATAGTTAAATTATATATTTTAATTAGTTTAACGTAACATGAGTAAAAATTAGCAATAAATTCTAAAAAGCGTTGATGTCAACGAGTAAAGTGTGAACTGTGGGTGAAATTCCTCGTTGCTATAAACAGTCTAAAATGTGTGTATAGTCTGGCAGACGGTGAGAAATGGACGTATCTTTTGAATAGCTTCAAACAAGGACAAGGATACTAAAAATGATTTTAGAAGAGACCTGGATTGAGTTCATTTTCAATAACTGAGAACCCCAGCTAGAACTTCCGACGTGGGATATGCCCTTAACGAAGGGTCCTGGTGTTGTTCAAGAAACTTCTAAGGAACGTACGCCATAAACTACAGGCTACAGAATTACTTCAGAAGTTACTATCACCAGAGAGCCTTTAATAATGTGTGACTAACTCATTTGGATATATATTATTATTGTGCATTTTTCACATCAGTACTGTGGTGTCAGTTTTATTGTGGCAAATGTTTAATAACCAACCCTGAGATAACTGCTCTAAGTTAGTTAAACACCTTTTTAGTAATTTATAAAAATTGGTCATAACCATGAAAATGCTCCCTTTTCCCCGGCGCTGGTGATTGTGAACTAACTAAGCATGTTAGTGAGTAAAATGTTGTTTTGGGTTATGTTTCACCACTTAATATCACTTCAAATTTTATATTAGTATAGGCATCCTAGCCAAGGGAAATAATCAAGTATTAAATTGTTCTGTGGCGTCTATCATTAAAAATGTTTAACTGCTCAAGCACCAAAATAGCAAAAAACTACGTTTTACAAAAGTAAGTAAAACAACACACACTCACTGATAAATCTGTTCACATCTTTTCATTACTTGTGCTTAGCAAAACCAAGCTTAGTATCATGAATGTTGTGTAATCCTCTATCCACTCTAGGTTGTGGGAAGTGCATGTAACAATGCTTACTATTAATTTTTTTCGATGTCTCATAGGCGATAACATTTGATGTTCTACGTACGCCCCAGAAGAACGCATTTGTTTGCCTTGGCATTCAGTTACTCTGTGTAAAGTAGCTGCCTACACCTTGCATAAAAAATTCTTAGGGACCCTGATAATTTGCGAAAATAATTTTGCCCCACTTTCTTTCAGTGCCTTACGTAAACATTGGCAGTTCTGCTTCGTGGTCAGTGATTGGATATTTTAACTCTCTCGAGCCTTGGGATTCTACTGGCAAATCAAAGCCGCGAGGAGTTGCGGAGACTGTCTTGTAATTGGCTCAGACAAATGATAAACGGCTCTTCATATAGACACGCTGCCAATAATCATGAAGCAGAGTTGCAGATGTGCACGTAAGGCACTGAAACAAAGTGGGGCAAAATTATTTTCGCGAAAAACCATCCGAGTCCCTTAAAATCCTTCAACCTGTTGAAGCCCTCGACTGTAACCTATTTACCAGTCCACAGCTCCTACGGAACTACATCCAGAATTGCATGTGAAAGACAGTAGTTTTTAATAACAGTAGCTATATTTAGTGCTTCTACCCAGAATTTGTTCGGTAAGCCAGATTCAACCAGCATGCATCGTACATTGTCCATAAGGATTACGTTAAGTCTTTATGCCTTCCCATTTTACTGAGGTGTGCTTGAGATGTTCTTCCTGTGCATGATACCACAATTTGCTCAGTATTTCTGAAATGCCCTTTATACATATTCACCTACGCTATCTGTTTGAAATATCTTGGAGTTTTTCCCGTTAAAATGCACTGCCATTCCAAGTTATTCAACACAGCTAACAAAATCAGGTTGTTTGACAAGTTCGGTACATAGAGCACTGTGCTTACTTTACGTTCAAGCCGCCATATTCCTCTGAAATTTTAAGAAGCACTGTACCTCTGCCTTTAATCGCTAGTGGTACCTAATCTGCTACACATACCACACCTGCATATTCTATCATATTCTCTATGTCTTATGGTGCGACGCACAAGAATCTAATAGCCACTCATTGTACATCATATGTGGTTGTTTTGCACATAAAACTGTGTATTCTTCCTCCATATTGTTTGCTGTGTTTTTGCCCTTCGTGTCTTTGCTTCCACCAGATGGACAATACAAACGAAAGGTCAGTACCCCTATAGATGAAAAAAACGTATGGAAAATTAAGCTATTTTTTGAGGAACTTTGTACAGAAGAAGCAGGGTCACATAAAACAAGGCCAGGATGATATTTATAAAAACTGGATTTTGGTGAAAAGCGTTTTGTGCCAAGTTGTTTCAGTGATTTACATACACATCTGCAGTTATGCTTTGTGATTAGTGATATGATGTTTTAAGGGTGCGGTGTACAGCAATTTTCATCACAATGTTTTATTTATTTATTTGTACCAGGTTTTTTCTTGTTTTAAACACAAAATGTGACTGAATTTTGCTCTTACAACATTTTCTTATCTCGCATAGTTTTTATCGTAATAGCACGTTAAAGCAAAAATTTGCATGTTTCCGTTTTATGGGCGATATTAAAACCGACTCGCTTACCAAACTGAAAAGCTTACCAAACTGAAAAAAATTAACAGTGAATAACGATGTTGTAGGCTACAAGTTCAGCTATGTTTAGGTACAAAATAAAAAATTTTGTATTAAAAAAAATTGAATTTTTAAAATTTTTATTTTAAATTTCAGCATTTTATTTCAATGAAATATTTATTCTTTTGTTTTATGTACGTCAAATTGTAGCCTGCGACGTCTATATTCACTGTGAATTTTTTCAGTTTGGTATGTGTAGTGTAGTCCTTAAAACGTAAAATGCAAATTTTGACTTTTAACAAGCCATTATGCGAAAACTATGAGAAATAAAACAATTTTATAAGAGCAAAATTTCGTCTTATTTTGTGCCTTAAATGAATACCTGGAACAAATAAAAAATAAAAACTTGGCGATTGAAATTGTTGTATACAACGCCTTTAACTCGAGCGTCTTGGGGGGTAGGGGGGAGAGTTCTACAAGGAAATCAGAGACGTGAGATGACGCAAGAACTTTATCCTCAATGGCAGAGCCAGACATGCGACGCCTCTGCACTAAGACATGCTTCAAATAACCACGGAGCAGAGCTGCAGGTGTGCACGTAAGACACTGGAATAATAATTCTTCTTTTAACAAAAAAAAAAAAAAAACCAGCGTCTCTAGGGATGTTATAGGGTCGAGAAAAGTACCAGAGATACGCGCCCATCGCCCACCAGGTACGAAATATTGATGAACAGATGGGTATATGGTGTAGCAGTAAGAGAATGCGATGTGTGAGGCGAGAAAAACCAGACATCCCCAAGAAATGGCGCTGCCAACATACGCGTCTTTTCCCACAAGCGAAAACTGAGAAACCCTCGCTGGAAACGAAGTTGAATTGCCGCCATACCCAAGTTTAATTTAAAATTTATTTTTCCAGCACTTTTAAATGATCACAATATTCATTCATCACAACTTTACAAAAACAAAGGATTTTTTTTTTTTGTAAATTAAACTCTTCCAGGCCTTACTGTAAACTGAAATTCATCAACTAAATTTATTTATCACGTGTCCTTTTTTCTTATCGCCGTTTTATTTCCATGCATGTATCAATGATTTCCGTACTAATTTACTATAAAATATACGGTTAATGTTATTTTTTCTCAAGAAAATTCATAGTAAAAAACGTTATAAAGAGAGAAAAATATGTACAAGTAGGAGTACATGTTACAAATTTTACATTGTCGGGAAAATACTAGGTAGACTAAGTAACGGCAGGAATCAAGTAATAATTCTTTCTTAATTATCACGTGCTTTTCTTACCGCAAGAAATCATCTGTGCAAAGAATACGAGTTATATGACTGAACACATGTAGTTATAGTAACTGATAAAGAAGAAACGTTTACTATATTTGTTTAAATTTCATATTTTTGCTTCCGACGATATCAAAATGACGTCAGAATAACATGGGCTAATCTTCTTATTGATAATAAATAATGTCAGAAGAGTATAGAAACGTGCACAGTATGTCTAATAAGATACGTTCTGCAAATAATATGCCAATAAAAACAATGCTTGATTTTCAGCTTCGTCCTTCATACAGGACAGTGGACGTACCTGCTGTATTCAACTAGGCGTTGATAAACTTCGCTTAAGAGAAGTCTCAAATTCTGTTTACTTTGCGCTACAATACAGACATAGAGATTTAGCTGTTAACTTATAATTACGCCGCAATCTGTGCGACAAGATTTTATACTCATATAATTTGCCTGACTGATTGCGACCTAACTATACATTACCAGCTCTATTGCCACGCTTGTAGATCTACTGTAACCCAAAGTAAATAGAATTTGCAGTATAGTCGCCGATTTAACATATTTCTTACTGTAATTACAAAAAATAAAAAATAACACAATATGGCAACTAGAACCGAACCTTAAAGCCCTCGGTCGTTGTAGTCCAATAGCATGTAAATTAGATTTGTATAGGTCGTTCAGGATAATGAGAGCACACAATATTTAACTTGTGAAAAATATCTCTAGCCGTTACTACGTATAAGTCAACATTAACTATAGTTGGCTTACTGCTTGTATGGTTGGCAACGAAGTTAAGTAATACAGTTCTACGTATCTTCATATTTAAATTCAACAATACTGAAACGAAAGCAACCGAAATCGACGTACATGTATTTTATATAATTAATATACATTTTTATCAAACTGTTCCGATTCATACTGACTGCACAATTTATCTTACACGTGCAAACATTAAGTGACGTGTCCAGAGAAGTTATATATTTCCCTGTGTCTGCCGTTACGCGCGGAACGATACGAATTGGCTGAAAATATATTTTTAGCAGGGATTTTTTGAGTGCTCAATTTATTCCGTATCGCCTATAACATATTATTATTGCACAGTGTCAAAATTAAAATGAACTACAAAAGCCAGGGCGGTTTTTATTCCCTTGACCTTCAGAATACTGAGAGCCAGTGCCGTAAATAATGTCATTATAAGCCGTTTTCGATAACTTTTCATCTCTAATGACATACGTTAGAACTAAAGTAAAAAAATTGTGACTAATAGATAACAGTTTTCTGCCTTTCATGAAAAGAAACTATGTTCCCAGAACAGCCTTTTACTGACACACGAGTAAACGCGAGAGCACTGATTCTGCAGGAAACGTCTTGCTAGTCACTTCTCTTAAAGAGAGCAGGCAGAATGTCGAATGTGAAATTCTCAAATGTTGTTAAATCGTGGACGGTATGTATACTAAAACATGAACGGACTTCCTTCATTGCAATGACAAAATGTAAACCTTAATTGAATAAATATATACACATACTACAAACACTTAAGCAATGTAATTATTTTCCCTCAGAAATTATTTTTTTTTTTCATTTTAATAAGGTAAATGCATAAATTTACATAGGCTTGTACAGTGTTTACATTTACATTACACTGCTCCGATAAATGTTATCTACAATATCTACTCATTAAATGCACGGGTGCTGAATATATGCTATACTCTGTAGTAATCTTAGTTATAAATACCTGCGAGTAAACGTCTTATAACACTGGTTTCTCTGCGTCTACTCGAACGGTGCTATTACCGTTACGAATCTCGTAAATGTATGCACAGTATATTCCAACTTTTAAACTAAAACCGCCACTAAAAACAGACACGACAAACTCAACTCAAGAATACAAATTCCGTTCAGCATACTGCAATGAACGAAGACGACGCACGTAAAGAGAAACCATAAATGACATATTTTCTTAATGTGTAAAACGGGGGGGAAAAAAATACTATTTCTATTTCCAGATAGACTACTCAGGCTGGCGATCATAAAACAAAACAACTTACATTACTAATGACTTCACATAATTTACCAATGATATTCATAAATAGTCACTGCTAGTACTTTTGAATGTGTTTATCAGAAACCCATATTCATTACACAACGGACAAACAAATTGAATGACGCAATACGCTTCCAATCGAAGCGGCGAAAACCTAACTCTGATGCCATCTGTCGGTGGAACTTTTAACTACCTCTGTGGCGAGAAGCATTAGCGGCGTTTGCCAACGACAATAGACTCGGTTGCGTCGCTTTGTGCTGCCGCTATTTACATAAAATTATACAGTCAGTAGGTATGTCAATAACAACTTTAATAAACATTTTAAAGTATATTAAATATAGAGATGTCGTTTGCATTTGATGTTGTTTCACTAATGCTGTATTCAAATAAGAAAATACACGGAACTACATGCAATTATTCGCTACCAACAATACAAACAATAATGTAACTGTTGTTAATGTTGGCTTGTATGCAGTAACGGCTAGTGATTTTTTTCAAATATTAAATCTTTAGTGCTCACTTTATTCCGAATGACCTATAACAGTAAGTATCTCGTAGGAGTGGTGGTTTTGGTATTCATATCAGCTTCTAGGTGCAGACCAATTTTGGAAGAATTTCCAAAGGATCCGACTGATGAATCAACGTACTTAACATATGTTTACTGTTGTACATAGTCAGTAGTTTTTCTAATTCCCCTAAAAAAACTGGATTGTTTCGGATGAAGATGAACCGGCTTCAATTACTGATGTTCCGTTTCCTGCAATGTTGCTGTTCCCCGGAGAGAAAAATACTGTGAGAAATTCTTCAGCTATTGCAACAGTTACAAAACATTTCACTATGGAGAGAAGTTTTGTGAAACAAAATAAAGATGGTATGTACACAAACAATCATCAATTTTTTTTTGTAATATTACAAATAATAAATAGTTTTACCTACAGTACTTATTATGCTTACTTTTGGTGTGAATAAGTTCACTCAATAAATTAATATTTCAACATTTGTATGTATTCCTGCATGCTCCAAACAGTAAAGTTAAATTTGACACTGGAAAAGAAAAGTGTTAATGAGCCTTCTAGCCAAAGAAGCATTTAGCCGTACTGCATGAAATAGAGTATTTCATTACAATATAAGTGCCTATAAAGGGTTGTTCTCGTTATTGTTAACAGATACAAGCCCAAACACATCTGCAATCTTGGATCAAATACTGTATTTGGATGAGGAACAGTATGAATCACCACATTTAAACACCATTAGAGCACTACGGGTTGATAATGGATTGGATCAAACTGCTAACTTTACTCCGCCCAGTGCAGTAGAATGTGGCCCTAATGGTAACTACAAAAAGACAAAACAAAATTCTCTTTAAAAAAAATTTAAAATTTGTGGGAAAAAATTGTAAATAATTTTCTTTTTTATGTTTCAGATGCAAATCGAGACATCTGCAGTCTCATATTGACAGAGTTAGTTCCAATGTTACCAGATATGACATATGCAGCTTCACTGGCACAATCACACAATTTGGATGGTAGCAAAAATAACCTTTCACAATTTACAAATTCAGTCTACAATCGACATGAAGAGCAACAAAAAACATTGAGCAATGATGAGGTAAGAGCATCAGTATGAAAATTTGTACGTCCTATGTAATCTTGCTTTTTTTTTTTTTTTTTTTCGTTATTACATCCAGACTTCGTATGTTATATTGTAGGGAATGTCGACAGGACAGCAGCCCATTATGCAGTTCGAACTTGCTGATCCCAATTCACCTTAATGTAGTGTAATGAGAACATGCGAGGCCGAGAACAACGCAGCTTCAGACGAGGTAGCAAATCAAGGACAAGGAATTGAAAAATTTTTGACCGACTCTCCTGTAGCTAACATATCTAAAGACAATGGAATGGGCAGACTCAAGAAAGAAAGGAAGCGTAAGTATGGTGAGTTGACTAGGGAGGAAAGGGAAAATATGAAATACGTGTATAAAGAACATGTGAATTTTGTGAACAAGACTGTTCCTGCCAAGAAGTTTAAAACTGAATGTGACTGTAATTGTATTTATGGTTGTAAGGAGAAAATCCCAGTCGATAACCGGCGTAAAGAGTTTAATAAGTTTACTGATTTAGGTAGCTGGCATGTACAAATTATGTACATTACTTCGAATGTAGAAGAAAAATGTAAAAAACGGTCATATTCACAAGTAAAACACAGTGGTAAAATTAAGGCAAGACAATTTTCCCGCATATATTACATAAAGAACGCTAGGGTTTGCCGAGAAATGTTCGTCAACACGTTTCTACTTTCAACTAAACGGATAAACACAGCCTTACACAAGACCAGGTCCAACAAATTAACAGACAATCGAGGTAAACAAGCTGGGTGGAATAAACTCTCAGACAAACAGGTTGAGGAAGTAAAGGACGTGGTAAACAAAATACCCAAGTACACATCTCATTACGCACGCTCTCAGAGAGACGCCGAATTTTTGCCACCAGAAATGACACTTAGTAAGATGTATGAACTTCATAAAGATGGGAAATAAAATGCTGAGGTAGTGAGTTTTGGACCTTTAAAGAAAATATTTTACAATTGTTTCAATCTGAAATTCAAGGCACTTAAGAAAGATACATGTAATACATGTGATGTGTTTCATGCAAAGATGATGAGTACTGATAACGAGCAGGAAAAAACTGAAGTCGAGCTACAGCATGACGAACATCCCAATACTGCAAATGAGGCACAGAAGAAACTTAAAAATTATAAGAAATTGGCAGCTATCTCTGAAAGCTCAGAGTGTTTAACATTTGACCTGCAAAAAAAAATTTCCACTTCCAAGAATACCCACAAATGTCGTCTTCTTCAAAATACAAGGCTTAATAACTTTGGTCTTCATGCTGGAACTGACAATCAAGGTTACTGTTACACGTGGGTAGAAGGCACAGCAGGAAGAGGAGCTCAAGAAATTGGCTCGTGTCTCATTCATCATATCTTAGCCTACATACCACCAGGAACGCAGGAGCTTATTTTGTGGAGCAACTCTTGCGGTGGACAAAACCGGAACATTAAGCTTGTCATAATGCTTAAAGTTGTACTTTCAGAGCATCCTACATTAAAAAAAATTAAACACAGATTTCTGACACCTGGACACAGTTTTCTCCCAAACGATGACGACTTTGGTAAAATTGAGAGCTTTCTGAACAGAAACAGTACATGTACACACCTGGCGACTACTTCAGGGCCATGCGGGAGTGCAGAAAAAAGAAACCATTTATTGTAACGCAAATGGATGAAGCCAATTTATATGGTACACAAAAAATTGAAACACAGATCACCAACAGCAAGAAAGGAATTGATAACATGAAAATATGCTGGCTTAGGACTAGAGAAATAGTTTTGATAAAGGCAAATCCCATGTTCATTTACACGAGTGACAGTTTCGAATGTAATATGACTGAAGTTAACTGTCAAAAGTAAGGATTAGAGGTCGCCCTTCTCATCTATTTAGGAAGAATAACCTTGTTTCTCTTTGGCCTACAGGTAAGGCATTACTCTAAAAAGGTGAACGATATAACAATAATGTTTAACCTTATACCCAGGAATGCCTAAGGTTTTTACAATAACCTTTTCAAATGCCAGGACATTGAAGGCGATGTCGACGGATTTTCTGGCAAACTAGATTTTGTTGTAGAGTCAGAATCTATGCAAGTGTGACGAGGAACGGACATTGTGACAATAATCACAAGTAGGAGTATCCATTTTTCACCACTGTATTGACGTTTAAATATTTTTGCTACTAATTATTTTAATATAGTTGATATTGGCCTTAGTTCGATTTTTAAACGAAACCTTTGTGGAACAGTTTACCTATGTTAACATTCAAATACTAAAGTTTGTATAAAATTAGGAGTCTTGAACTGAAACAAAATTGTAAATAAAGTATTATGCAAAAAAGAACCAAACTTGCATAACAGAACCAACCCACATCTTCGCATTCTACAAAAGGGAACCAACCAACCATTTTTTTGCTTTACAAATATACGAATTGTAAAAATACATTTCTTACATTTACATTACATGTATTAAAATGATACACACACACAAAAAGCACCGAACTAGCATATTTATTCTCAATTTTTTTATGGAAGGAAAACTTTGAATATCCATATATCAGTTAAAACTAACTGTGTGTTGGTTCCCTTTTGCATAACTACGTCCAATTTGCCAACTCCTACAGCAAACGAATTAAGGACCAATGCAAGCTGTGAGGAACATTAACACAAGATGACGGAAAGCAAACTATAAACAATGTAGCAATCACACGACCCAAGATTTTATCTTATTAGAAACCCCTCGTTCTTTAAAATATTTCACACATGCATCTCTCAGCAAGTTAAATCCTTGCAGAAACCATTTTAACTGGTTGAAAGGCAAGGTTTCTGCAGATATTTAGCCATTGCATTAACAAAAATACAGCTGCACTGCCATTGGCCGAGCTAGAAGAAGACATCATTCCTATGTAAGACCATCGATTTTCCAAATGTCACAGTCAATATGCTGGTGTTCCTCAAAATGTTTGTGTAACTGAAGACGGTAACAGATAAGTTTCTGAAACGTCGTAGCTGTCGAATGGAGCCTACTATTGTCGTCTGTGTTATATTGATTGTGTTGTCCTGTCTACAAACATGTATGTCGTTGGTTAATTTACCTAGGGTGGTGTCAGCTGATCCTCGCATTTCGCATCTCTCCCTCATTGTCGCTATTTGTATGTACCTTGTTTAGTACTTGTCTTTTTGATAGTTAATTTTTAGTTTTTTTGCATTTATTATATATTTATCTATATTCCTATTTTGAAATTATTTGTTTGTAAGTATGTAGATTACAGTCATTTCTGGCTTCCACAACTTGTTTCTTAGAAATTTTTTTTTTGATCGCTCACTTCCCCGTACTTTGATTTTATGTAACTGTGGGTTTTAGGCGACTCAGGAACATTAGAAAAACATTGAGTTCATTCAACAAAACACTTCAAATTTTTTCAACCCCTATTGCAAAAATCAATACCAAATTTAAGAATTTATTTCATCACACACGATAACGATAATAATTGAAGGGTTTTCTAAATACCACGCGCATTCTGTTCCCAGCATTTACTATCAGTTTAAAAAAAAACCCTGAAGTGACTCGGATATGCCAAGCTCAAATGATGTCAGTCTCTCCGAGTGTAATTTACAAAGAAGTTCTAACCAGTTACACCACTTTGTCAAACTCTCAGTAAGTCATTAGCTCCGTGTGCCATTATTCATATGACCAGTCTCAAATATCAACCAAAATTCGGGGCTAAGACAGTTACACCACTGTGTCAACCTTTCAGTGTGTAATTTGCTCCGAGTGCCAATTTCTCCATGTGTCAAGTCTTTCCGATTATCGTTTGCTCCGAAATTCATAGATTCATAGCTGTGTCAGTTACACCACTGTGCTAACCTCTCATTGAGCCATTCGCTCGAAATGATATTTTCTACATGTGTTAAGTCTTTGCGAACGTCATTTACACTGAAATTCATAGCTGTGTCAGTTACGCCACTGTACTAACCTCTCATTGAGCCATTTGCTCGGAATGACATTTTCTCCGTGTGTTAAGTCTCTACGAGCGATGTTTTCACAGAAATTCAGGGCTGTGTCTGTTACACCACTGTGTCAATATCACAGTGTGCCATTTGGTACGAGTTTCCTTTTCTCCTTGTGTCAAGTCTCTCCTAGTGTCGTTTACATCGAAATTAAGTGTGGTGTCAGTTGATCTCCAAATTTCGATCGACATCAGTATTGAATAAGAAAGGTTCGCACTTTTATGAAGTTTTATTATCTCTTTGGAGTTATAAACTATCTTTTCATTTCAAACTCCGATGTATTTATCTTAAGTAATGAATTGTAAAATGCTTGCGCTGTCAAAATGTGCGTACCTCTTTCATCTACGTTTCAACATAATTACATCTCAGATTGAGACACTCTTTCTAACATCCTCTGCAAAGAAAGTTGTCACCTGCCTATTGAATCTTATCTAAACATTATTTTGGCGTGGTACGCGTACGAAATGCACCATACGTTGTTAATGCAGTTTCGTTTCTTCATAGGATGCCCACTAAGCGATAGCTAGCCTAGCGAATCATAATACATCACTATTATTTACCCCTCACTCCAACCACGTTCAGTGGCCAAACTAACACGTCATTTGAAGCTTGGTTACATGTATATCATCATATCTGCTATAATAACCTGTACGGCCAAATACGAGCTGCGTAGAGTCATTCGATTTCTATAGGCGTAGGAGGGCAAAATGCAGCGGAAATTA
The DNA here is from genome assembly GCA_003012365.1 of Medauroidea extradentata. NCBI lineage: Eukaryota > Metazoa > Arthropoda > Insecta > Phasmatodea > Phasmatidae > Medauroidea > Medauroidea extradentata. The sequence continues at coordinate 9,335 of PNEQ01115298.1, read as the reverse complement.
GCGTCATGTACGGAGAAAACTTAATGAACATTGGCATAGTCCGATAGTGGTTCAGAAAACTTTGAACGGCCGTACTGATGATTATGACGAAGGTTGCCGGGTTAGCGACAGATTAACTGTTGCAGCGTGTAGATACAATTATTTGGAGTGTGAGAGTTGTGAGGACAATGCAGCAGTGGTCTCTCTGTACGGTCGTTCGTGAGTGACGTCGATTCACGGTAACAGAACTGTCCGATGAATTTCCGCACATTTCACGGTCATGAAAAGTATTGTTGTAGGTACCATACTCCTGTTAAAATAGGGACAACACTCCAGTTTGGTTGTCAGTACTATCTGGATGGTTCCTATAACAATCTGTTCTGTAGAAGTAACAATAACGTTGTGTAGTAAGAGCCAAGATCATATTTCTTTTACAGAACATATTTTCACTTCTACAGAACAGATTGTTATAGGAAAAATGTAGATAGTAACGACTACCAAACTGGAGTGTTGTCCGTATTTTAACAGAAGTATGGTACCTACAACAATACTTTTCTTTCAGAGCAGCTATGTACACCACTGTTACAGACAATCTGGGATAGAGTTAACTATGTGCACGATGTGTACTTAAGACGTTTTCAGACCTCTACGGATGCAGCGAATGGCGTGTGCGTTGTCATTTCTGCTGCGGTACGCAGACAACGTAGTTCAAGTTTTTCAACCAAACTGTGACTGGAGGTGAAACATGGATTCGTTTGGACAGTGAAGAAACGGAACTTCAATCCCAAAGTTGGATGAATACTCATTCAAGCCGAATAAATTTAAATGGACATTCGGCACCACGAGGCAAACAGCTACAGTGTCTTCCAAAGGTGTCCTACTGATTAACCCCATGGAGCAGGGGACAACCATCAATGCTGCAGCATACTGCGTGACGTTACAAAGGCTACTGCAATAGATCCGCAGCAAACGGAGAGGAAATGCTGCCATCGGCCGTTGTCATGCTTCATGACAAAGTCAGACTGAATGGTGCTGCTAGAAGCCAACAATTTCTTGCAAGTGTCCTATGGGAAGTGTTTGATCACGCTCCTTAGGGCCCAGATTTGGCCCCGCGCGACTTCCACATTTTCCCGACGTTAAAAAAATGACTGGGAGGACGATGCTTCAGCAGCAATGACGAATTTCGGGGCACGGACAACGTAGTTGTATATAGGCAGGAGGCAACTTTCTTTGCAGGTAATATTGTAAAGCTGGTGCACAGGTATGAGTATCTCAATATGTGTGGAGAGTATGTTGAAACGTAGCTGAAAGCTGTACGTGTCATTCGATAGCAAAGACATTCTACAATTCATTCCCGTTTCTTTACAGACCATGGAAGGTTGAAAAAATACTCGCATAAGCTTGGTTACCGACTAGAAGGGCAGCCGCATTACGCTTATTGGTGGTAGAAGTTTTCGCCATGCTGCAGGCCAGCGAAGCCATTTCACTGGCGCGTGAGACGGTTTTTGCTGACATACTGGCTATTTCGCTTCTGTATTCATAAATTTTGTTTGGTAACAAAGGGCTTCCATACTACCCTGGTCGTGTATTGTGCCTATGCCACGCTGTCATACTATACTCTGGTACGCATACATTCACTAAATAACGACAGTTCTGGGTATTTTTTACATTGTGTATATTTTCATGAAAAATCAAAATTTTCAGTTATAAATTGAACCTGACATGTCCTATCCGTTATATGTGCTGTAAATTTTGTTTTGCAGTTCGACTGAAGTTATAATCGTCAATACACACAGAACTGTCAGGTATACCTAACCGAGTGTATCTGGGTAATTTTTATTTCCATCTCCGAGCGCCGGTTACACTTTGACAACGTGAGTTTCATTTCTGCGTCGTCACTGATGCCATCAGACAGAAGGTTGTCACGTGATTTTGAGCTTAATTGCCTGTATTTAGGCTTGTTACGTATGCGTTTCGTTTGGAATGCAAGAAACCTACATTTAATCAAGTTTGACGGATCTGCATAAACGCCTTCATTGTATGACACATTTTTTTATCCGGACGAGCATATTAGGACAGCTTGCTGAGAAATTATGTGTTATTTTTAGCGTTCTTTTTACTGAAAGCATGATGACCATTCGTCGTTGATAACGAAAACTTGGCTAAAGTGAATAATTCTTCTCTCTGTGAGATATTAACATTTCAAAATTTTAATGAGGTACACAATACAATCTTTTCTGCCTTAAATTACGCTTGTTCAAAAAGTTTTATTAATGCATACATGTAAATGAGTTTATTCTCCAACTGTTTTCGCATTTTTTGTGAAGTTATTAAGGAACATTCTCTCAACCATGCCTTGTGGTATTACACAGTTTTAAACTAAAAAAAAAATTGTATAATAACTTATATTTAGAAGATTTTTACGTGAACGCATGACTTACTCGAATTTCGCAAAGAAATTTCTCTCGCCCAGTTCAGTTTAATCACTGCAACCTTGTTGACAAACCTAGGAGGCAGAAAGAAACAGGCCTGAAGGCACGTCGCCGAATTTCAGGGCCACCCTGGTAATCACTTAAGACGCGAGTCGCCCTCCAGACAACGGATGTCACGCCAAAAGATGGCCCTCCAGCCGCACGGAACACTGAGTTCGTTACGCGCCATCCCGCTAGAGCGCACATTGATCGCGTCACGAGGGGGATAACGGCGGAGGGAAGACAGAAAGCCGGCAAAGGAGGGAAAGGCAAAAAGAAATTGAACGCGTGGGCGAGACGCGGAGGGGTCGTCCGAGGAAGGGAGAACTTGGGGTGGGGAAAGAGAGATTCCGGCTGTACAGAGGAAAGACAATGGCAATAAGAAGATGAACGAAACTCGATCCGAGATCAGGGACGCTCCAGAAGAAAAAAGTGGAGAAAAGGGATAAAGGAAGACACGGGAGTTTGCTTTTCGGAATCGGGCTTCCAAGGCGTGCAGACGAGGCCGTGTTGGGACCCTTCCTTTCCACCACGGGTGAGGCGGGGAATATTATCTGCGAACGAGGGTGGGCCGAGGGAAATGTGACGAATAACAGGCAAGACGTATGCGGGCGTCGGATGGCACAAAGGGTAGGACGACGAGCCGGGACAAGGGGGATGGCGGAGTGCGGCGACATCAGGGAGAGATGGTCTGATGTGCGCGCCTCTGACATTCCATCTCGCGAAGTCACCACATCGAGACGGCCACTCCACGTCACGGTCCCATCAGTGCGGGACGTGCTGCCAGTCGATACACGCCATGTCAGCAAACAGCGAGCATCGCGGTGGGCGCCTGCTACATAAAACGTCGCGTCGAGAAATTGCAAGTCTTCGAGCATCTCCCGATGGTAGAGCTCTCTCGAGATTGTTGTGCATAAAAGTCTCCCGTATCAGGCGCCCTGCTTTCATGAAATTGCATTACATCATACAATGATGAACAAGTAGTAATCATATTTTCGTCGAAAATGTTGCCTCTTCATTTTTGATGCGTGGAGACGAATTCGATCCTCTTAACTTATTTTACATCATTCTGTTCCCGAAGTGCAAGCACAGCAAACATTGGAGTAACTGCACTGCCCTATTTTTCCGTCATCAGATTAGGATATTATGTCTAGCGTTTTCTGTGTCAGCAGGAAGATAACTGGGATGGTCGAGCGTATTTTAAAACTTGCCTCCAAGAGACATCACCATCTATGTGTATCTTCAAGATTATCAGTAGTCGGACAATTTTTGAAGGTGTAATAAAATTCTTTACCTTCATTTACCCTTTGTAATGCGATATACAACAAACCTAATGTCGTATGATCATTTTTTTACATAACTCTTATACCTCACTGCTATGAAAAATTAATAATTTTAACACTTTTTCTGCAGTTTACTACTAGTCTCGTCAACATCATCAAGTGATGGTGATTTGCTACAGTTTCTTTTAATTATTGCCAATATCAGCGAATAAAGAATTACAACTGTCTACAATTATAGTCAAACTGCTTTCTGACATATATTCAGTAAGTACACTAGGAAGAACAAGAAAGCTAGATATTTTATTTCCGTTTGAACTGATATTCTGAACATTTTCCACTTATACTAAAACACGTAAAAACAAAGCGGGCTCTAACATAAGAAAAGTTATATAAAATACAGTACACGCAGAAAAATTAGCTGCGCAGTTTTATTTAAAGACAGACAAAGCGGCAGCGAGAATTTTACAGAGATAGTGTTCTTGTAGTATCTACATATCCAACATTGATATAAATTTCCTGAGGTGAAAATATACATTCACATACAGATGGGTCTATTCGTATGTGCAACTGTTTGTTATTTTCGTGGTTGGTGTAAATAAGGTCGCAATATATTTTATACAAGTTAAAATTACGGGAGTAGTAGGAAAAATGTGTCTGAAACCCTCGAAAGTAAATAGTATTTATCATAACGCCACTTCCTGTAGTTATCTGTCGTGAATGATGCGAGTTAACTTAATTCGGAGTTGAAGACTATCCTGCAACGGAATTTTCCATCACTGTGTTGTTTAGAGTATGTATCACTGGCGGAACGTACATGCGGGGTAAACAGCAGATCCTTGAGGAAACCCAACGACCACAGGCATCATCCGGTGCTATTCCCACATTTACAAATTACATCACGGCCTTAATCCATGGGTTAGATACTTGAACAAATCCTATTAAGATTACGCACAAGAATTAACATGGAACGGGGTGATAAAACACGAAGAAAGTTAATATTTAGTGGTAAAGACTGAAGCAGGTCAGACAACCTTCCTTATGTGTAAATCAGACTGCGACCAGGCGTCCGAAGTCACGCAGCTTCCGGCTGAAGAAGTGTATGCCTGAGGTAAATACAGATAACAAACAGTGAATCCAAAGCTTCATTTTATACGAATCACGTACTTAGTTGTACCCAACCACGGACCCCCTGCGTCAACACTTCATTTGAAAAACGCAATAGGGTACTTTCAACACTAAAAAAGTTAAGTTGAAATAAACTATTGTTGTGTATATATTTATTTTATTTATACAATGCAATATTTCGTTGGTGAAATCAAATTATGTTATTCCTTATTTGTTAAAAAACATTGCATATTTAAATATTTTAAAACTCTAATTGGAAATGCAGACACACATATAAACACACACAAATACATTGCAATGTTGATAAATAATAATACAAAAATTTTATATGACAATTTGTAACGTAGAACCTAAGCACGTTATAGTATACTTTGGTCAACATGTAGTAAATATTTATATTTTGGACTCTCAAATTAAAAGTTACATATACTTATTTAAACACAACAAAAAATATTTCAAAATGTTTCTGCTTTGCTCTATTATATTCCGTTAAAATAGTTGACAATACGGTTAATTTTTTTACTGCTAATTAGCTTCGATTGCTATTCTAAAACGCTGATATTAGTTTAGCTATCATGGAAAATATGTGCACTCTAGCTGTAAATAATAAATATTCCAATTTTTTCAGCAGAGAACGAAGTAAATTCCGTCTCTTCAACGAGACTAATTACTAATTTTAATTTTTGTTATTTAGTCATTGTAAAAAACAGCATTAATTTTCCACTCCTTTCAAATCATAATGTTCACGGTAACCAAACTGGTAGGTTAAAACACCCTTAAAAAAACATTGCTTGTTAAAATTTCACATGACACCAACTGTACCACTAATATGAATTATACAATAACATACAAAATACAAAATTTTATTATAACAACAAATCACAAACGCTTAGCTGCTTACCAAAAATTTTAAATAACAACAAGCGTTAATGAGTTCTACAGAAACAAGAGTATGTTTAACAAACGGCCTGTGTTCGGGAAGGCCTAAATTACATATAGAACAATTTCTTACAATTTGACAGCTGACTATCAATCTCGACTGAGACAAATGTCGTACAAAGATAAAATGAAAACTCGTACATAAAACACGCAAGAGCGTTCAAGCATACACACATATGTAAACATATAAGCGTAATTTACGAGTTCATGAGCTCTACCAAATTCCAGAGCCCAAGCGGCAAGCGAGTACGATCATATTTAAGTCTTTAGCAAAACGGGCGTCAAAAACGAAAAGTATACATCATACACACGTTAAATACCAAAGTGGTACATGTTTACATAAATGGCCCTAATTTTAAACAACAATCAATGTGAAAGTTTACAAACGTACTCTAGATTTTAAGTATATGGATTACAAGAAAGACTTGGGTGGTACACCCAATACAACTGAATAATTGACTATTTAAGACAATGCGTTGCAACAGCGCGCGAAGGACACTAACGTTGAACAATTTAAAAGACAAAATCAATATGCCCGTAAGAGGTGTAGCGACCTGCAGATCTATCCCTCTCAGCACCAACTTTTCATTAAAAAGTCTGAATTGCCTTAGTCAATTATTCACGCCGCACTCAAACTCCGAGTGCGAATTGGGCACTATCACTTTGTACGTTACACGTATGCAATCGTAAATGAAGGGCGACGGGGCAAACATGTAAATTTCTTTACAAACGTTTAGTAAAGAGTGTGACAAAATAATTTAGCTTATTCCTGTAAGCGCGTGTCAGAGGATCTGGATTATTTAGGCATACAAAAATTATAACGACCCTACAACGTGCCACGGACTGGTAACAAAATATGATGAATAATATACAAAACCGTCATTGGATGAAAAAAAGTCCAGAATAATTATATTGGTGGTGCGTGCGCTCCAAAGGGGAAAAAGCAGACAAAAACCATTAACTGTAGCATAAAGGTTCATTAAACTTAAACGGGCAAACAGGAAAACTGTGCTATTTTATGGCCGACAACAACATTTAAGCCCAACGCAGTTAACATACCGGAAGGAATTTCTAAGGCGGGTCCAAACTGAATTTTGAAAAGACAAGAATGTGCAAATTATAAGGAACGTAGCATGACAGTGCCGCCACCAACTGTCCACACGAGGTTAAGCCCCAAACAAGCAAATAGAGGAGCGCACGTAGCTTAGTGACGTCACATTGCTACGGGTGCCAACACAGGAATAGGACGCTTACACACGATGGGTCCTGGGGGCCGCGATAGCCGACACCCAGGGCGCATACGCAAGCAGGAATAGGGAATGGGTAGGGTAGAGGAGGGGATCCATAGAACACAGGGAAATTAAGCCTTGCGAAAAATCATCGAAAAAGACGTACGTCAGCCAAGTCACGTGATCGCCACCGGACGCAACCGTTCCCGAACACACTCCAGACCGCACTCACGGTGCACAACCAAATGTGTGTTCGGACTGGATAATTACAACTAAGTAATTATTTCAAAGAAATCAATGCAATAATCATGACGCTAACACTAAATAGTTGTTTTAACCAGAAATGATTCAGTACAAACTATAAAAACCAACTACACCACCTACTATTTTTGGTGATTTAATTCAATAACCTGAAAATAGTATTTTTTTCGAATTAACCAAATATTAAAAAAAAAAAAAAAAAAAAAAAAAAAAAAAAAAAAAAAAAAAAAAAAAAAAAAAAAAAAAAAAAAAAAAAAAAAAAGTCCCTAATCGGTTAGCAATGCTTGGCACGGAATATTAGCTTATTACAATTATAAGCCACCGGGTAGTAACAATTGAGTGTTGAAAATGGTCTGGAGCACTTGGAAGTGTTCACATTTGTTTTAGCAGGAATAATACGCTGGTGTACTATTTGTGAGGTGTTTTATTTTCTCTCCGTGCATATGCGATACAATCGTGTCATTTTACTGTGGTATAGATAGGGCCCTGAACTTTTCGCGGAACGAATTTTGCCCCAGCTTGTTTCAGTGTCTCATGTGCTGCTCAGCTGCATTTTTGGTTCATGGTCCGTGTTTCGATGTTTTAACTCTCACTTATCCTGATGTTCTACCCACAAATCAAAGACGTGTGGTGCAGCAGTAACCTTATTCTTACTGGCCCAGACAAATTACAGAAGTTTCTTCACACAAACACTCTGCCAATAACCACGAAGCATAGTTGCAGAAGAGAACGTAAGGCACTGAAACAAATTGAGGCAATATTATTTTCGCGAGAAGTTCATGGCTATACCAAACAGCAAAAATTAATTCTCCCACTTGTGAAAATGCTAGCGTGATAAATCGGCCCACATGACGGTACTCACAGACAGTAAACCTTCGCAATGCACCCTTGCGTACATTTGCCATGCATGATGCATAATGGCTGATGGTTAAGGGTGTTGGACCCGTAAAATTCCATTTTTTTTATATTTGTGCCAAAAATCGTTCAACTTTTGCACATCAGATAACACGTCATTTTCCCAACTAAAACAAAATTAGGCCCCATAGTTTTTACAAAATCACTCATCAAAGTCACGAAATGGCCATTACGGTGCAGCCAAAATAAAAAAAAAAGTAATTATCTAATGAATTCGATATTACGGGAACTGAAAGTCAGTGTATCAATGCATTTTATGACGTGTTTGACAAAAGTTAGTTTAGAATATTTCAGTAGTAAACGAAAGTCAAAGTTATGCAAAAATTTACTCATTTTCATCAATTTTTAAAAAATACAAAAATATATCGTTTTGTGTTTACAAAAGTGTCTTGAAGTAGTTCACATCATTAAGTATCGATATGAATTATCTTGTTTCTGCAAGTTAATTATTTTTTATTATTTTGGCTACACCGCAACTGCCATTTTGTTACTTTGATAGGTGATCATACTAAAACTATGGGCCCTAATTTTTTTTATTCGGGGAAATGACATGTTATCTGATGTGTAAAAGTTGAACCGTGTTTGGCACAAATATAAAATTTTGAATTTTTACGGGTCCAACGTCCTTAAGATTTCACCTGGGCCGCTATTAAAAATATTATTCATGCCAAATGTGACTCATTGTGGATATTATCCACACATTTACCACATATGCACCAACCGTACGTTTACTGTCTGTTTATGTACGGTTAAGCAACAGTGTCCCACGAGTTAACCATTCTTATACAGGGTGGCCAAGAATAAGTGTTACAAATTGATAGGGATGGTAGATGTGCATGTTTCGAACATATTTGATTAAGGAACCCATGTCCGGAAATGAATCCTTATACCTGCAATGGTGCACCAAAGTAACAGGGGTAGGCAGGCAACTTGACGACAACAAGCCAGTGAAAACATCTGTTGTGTTGTGTTATGTACTACCCGCTTTGACGCTCTGTGACTGTACGAGACACCGTGCATGTGTTACACTCGCTACGTTTACCTTTTAAATTTGCTGCTCAAAATGTCCTCCGCCACACCCGATACATGCAGTGCAGCGCCGTAACATGTTGCGTCGCACATCGCTGAAGACA